>JAQZBX010037273.1:0-23860 GCA_029593785.1 Cabassous unicinctus | reverse complement strand
TTTTTTTATTAGATCTAAACCACAGGTGTTTTTTTTTGTTTTGTTTGCCCTCTATTTGTATCCAATATCTAAATCCAAACTCTATGGTAATAGGTGGCTCTTTTTCAAAATACTCATATGTGCAAAGACTTTCATTGAGAGTTGAGGACCAATTTTCCTGGATCTCATAAAAGAGGTAGATTAGTAGCTACTAATGAAAAGTGTGGCAAAAACTAGGTCTGGTTTATTTTGGTTGGTGGAGTTCTTTTTACTCTCTGGGTCCCTCCCCTTCCCCCCCCTTCATTTTCCCTTTCCAACTGGTAAAGGTCTGACAGGTCCTAGAACATGTAGGAGGGTGCCTGAGGAAGCTCCTGAGGACTCCAGGCTGGAAGGAACTAGCCCCTTGCTCAGTGCTCCTCAAACCTTACTCCTATGAATCCTATTTTCCAGATTTTTGTCACATCCTCTGACTACTGGAACTGCTATCCACAGAATGGATTCCTTCCAATGATGTCACCATTTACTTCATTTGCAAGGAATATTTATACTGCTACTGTGATTGAAAAACATGTGTCACTTGCTATCAACAGAAGGCAATTAAAAATAAATAAACCGTAGTTTTGGCCCCTGAGCTTTGAAGGTGATTGGCATCTCTCAGGGTCTCTGGTTACTTCTAGGGGCTTCCCCCTGCCCAGTTCTTTCTGCTTTCCAGGCTGCCCTCAAAGTCAAGTGGGTCACTGGAGTGTTTTCTCACCCACACCAAAAATCATCTCATGTATGCCCATAGGTGTGCTTGCCACTCTTTGGGAAATGGCAACTGTTCCTTTTACAGATATGGAAATGGAGGCCCTGAGAGGTAAAGCATCTCCCTCAAGGTCATGCAGCTGGTTGGTGATAGAGTCGGATGACTCCTTCCCCTCTCCTCCCCTGCTCCCCCCACTCCTTCACCTGTTCCCTCTGGGAGCCTTTGCTTAGTAAATCTCTTGCACTGAGATCACCATCTCGGGATCTGCTTCTGGGGAGGCAGGACAAAAAAAGAGAAGTTTCTTACAAACCTCTTGAGCTTTTGATCCTTCCATTCCACAGGTTCGGTGAGCCCTAGACCCCTTTTTCCTGCTTGTGGGTCACTCTTTGAGGGTAAAGGGACAAGATCAACAACCTAAAATGCCCTTTATTTTTAAAGATTTATTTTTGTTTATTTCTCCCCATGCCCCTCGTTGTTTTGCGCTCGCTGTGTTCTTCTGTGTCTGCTTGTCTTCTCTTTAGACGGCACAGGGAACCAATCCTGGGAACTTACGGGGTGGGAAAGAGGTGCTCAATCTCTTACGCCACCTCAGCTCCCTGGTCTGCTGCATCTCTTATTGTCTCTCCTCTGTGGCTCTTTTTGTTGTATCATCTTGCTGTGCCAGCTCTCTGTTCAGACCAGCACTCCTGCGTGGACCAGCACTCCACATGGGCCAGCTCTCTGCTCAGGCCAGCTCGTCTTTCACCAGGAAGCCCTGGGAATCAAACCCTGGACCTCCTATATGGTAGATGGGAGCCCAATTGCTTGAGCCACATCCGTTTCCCAACCTAATATGCTCTTTAATACCAGAAAAGACTCTGGATCTTTTCATATTCTTCTGCAGGGAAAGAAGAGGAAGCAGGAACCTTTAGCTCTGAGCAAGGTTTCAGGAGGGATGATTCTTGGGAAACACTCCCAAGTGCTTGAGCCCTTGGCTGCCATCTCCCCTGGACAGGTTTCTGTCTCGGCAGCCCCTCACATGCCCTGTCTCTAGCTGCTCACAACTGAGATTCCTATCCCACTCCCCTCCTCCCTGAAGCCAACTGGGGTGGCAGTAACTTTCACTACTAACAAATGGGCGCCACTGGATTCTCAGCTGTAATGTCCCTCCAAGTCAATGCCCTGCTCCTTGATTCTTTCCCCTCTCTTTTCTCCCTGAATGGGGACCTTTCTGGTCCTAGCATAGTTTGCTCATCAAGTAGGCCCATCCCCACCTGCCCTGGAGCTCCTGCTGGACCCCTGGGTGGTGCCCCAGCCACACTTTGCCTGACATCCAGTCCCAGCTCTCACCGCCACTGTAAGCCACACATCTGATGACCTAGTGTACATCTCTAGCTCAAAAGACCCCAAACAACTCAAATTCAGCATGCTCCAAGCTGAAGTCAGCCCCTACCCCAATTCCAGATCAGCTTCTCTTCTTGCCTTACTACCCCCAGTCACCCAATGACATCCCCTCGAGGGATTTCAGAAACATCCCAACACCTCTCTTTCCCCCATGCCTAACTTACTTATATTCACTGAAGTCCCACATCCGCTACCCCTGATCTAGCCTGAGCCTTTGTCAATCATCTGGTACGTGGACTATCGCAGAGCCCCCTAATGGTCTCCCTGCCCCAATCAGCTTGTAGCACTAAGGCCCGGCATGCTCTGGGCACTCAGTAGATGCTGACAGAAATGAAATCACATGAAGGATTCTAACCCAATGTATTTGCTTACATTTTTTTCCCCATAAAATACGAATTTTGCAAGAGCTCTGGGGTCAGATAGAGATGGGTTTGAATCCCTGCTCACTCTATTGCATTGGAGCCAGCCACACCCAAGGACCCAAGAAGCCTAAGTAGAGAGGCCCTAGGCCAGGTGGTGATTGACAAGATGGGCTGCCTAGGTTCCATTGCCTTCTTCACCATTCACCAGCTTTATGACTCTGGATGAGTTCCCTAACCTCTCTAAGCTTTAGTGTCCTCATGTGTAAAATGGGGATAGTAAAAGTATCTACCTCTCAGGGTTATGCTGAGGTTTAAATGTGATAATGCATGCAAAACTGAGCAAAGCACATCGTGTACTCCCAATAAATGTGAGCACCTGCTATTATTACTCAATAAATATTGTTTCATATTATTGAAAATGACTTCATCTGAGAACTTATAAACTGGTACAGTATGTTTTCCCCAGTTCTTAACTACTTCCCATCTTTTTACTAACAAACAATGCTTAAGGTGTCTAGAGTTAGAAGGAAAAAAAAATGCTTATTTTAAGAAAATCACTCCTTGGAACATTATTTCATTACTTAAACTCACTGCTGACTCATGTGTCCCTTGGTAACCGAGTCTTTCTTTCTTTACCAATAACTTTAATTACATCAATCACTCATTCCAGCAACTGCTGAATAATGAAAACTTCTAGCGGTGACACCACAGACTTCTCTTACACAAGCAGGAGCTTGTGGAGGAAGAACAGGTTTTTCCCTCCTTTTCTTTCTTTCTTTTAGGGCATCAGTACTTCAAACAGGGAAAATATGTTCAGGTTTTATGATTTACTATCGGTTCATCCATCTCTCCATCTATAATTAGCAATCTTTGTAGCAGGAGGAAAGGGCAATTCATAACTTCTTGAATTGAATTGGTTTCATCTTCTGACATTTCTCAGCCATAAGGTCCAAGTTTTTGTCCCTGAGGTAAAATAAATGATGCCTGAGAATTCCAACACCAATTCCTTTGCTAAAAGCTGTGTATGGCCTAGTTCAATAGTTCAAAGGTTAAAACATTACCTAAACATTTATTTTATAACCCATAATAAGAGCTACTTTATCGAGCTATTAGTGTATGCCAGGTATTTCACTAGAGGTCTTACGGACATGACCTCAGTAGAGCCTCAGGAAACCTTTGGAGTAGGTACTATTATTATCCCCATTTCCCAGATGAAGAAACTAAGGCATCAAGAGGTTAACTTGCTGTAGTAGCTGTTGAGGTGAGATAAGAGTCTATGCCTTTTGGCTCTCGTTGATGCCTGGACAGAGCCAGGAGGGAGAGAGTTGCTGGCTGTTCTTTGCTGCCTTAGGCATTAGCTGCCTTTCTGGCTATTCATGGCTCAAGTCTACTGCAAGTGGAATAAGGTTGCAGTAAATGTTATTTGCAAAGCTGGAAATGTTGTCGGACTCTGCGGGAAAGCAGTGGTCCCCTTTTAGGTGAGAGGAACAGGAGGAGGCCAGGGGTGGGCATCTCACAAACCCCACCCCAAAGTGCACTCTCTTCCTTTCTCCCTCCCTGCCCCCCAGGCCCTTGTCTTCCCCTCCCAGACTGTGTCCTCTAAAAAACACACATTCCCGTCCTAACTGCTGGTCTTGTGAATGTGAACTTACTTGAAAATAGGATCTTTGAAGACGTTATTAAGTTGAAGCCAAACTGAATCGGGGTGGGCTCTAACCCGGTTTGGCTAGTGTCCTTATAAGGGGAGGAAATTTGGACAGAGTGACAGACAACCGAGGCAGTGACAGAGGGTGAGATGGCCATGTGACGGAGACAGAGCTTGAGTTATATCATGGATTGCCAGCAAGCCATCACCTCAACCCCACAGACCTTGCAGGAAGCACAGCCCTGCCGACAAATTGATTTTGAGCTTTGAGCCTCACGAACTTATTATGAAACAATAAATTTCTGTTGTGTAAGCTGGCTAGCCTGTGGCACTTTGTTGCAGCTGCCCTGGTAAACTAAGGCAGCCTCCTAATAGGTCTCTCAGTCTCCAGGCTCTCCCCCATCTTTCCATCTTGCACATTCTTACCTTATTCACCGGGAGACAGCCAGGGGAGCTACTGAAGGTGGCAGAGTAGGAGAGTGGCAAAATCAAAGCTGCACTTAAAAGAGATGTCTGAACTCTGCAGTGTGTCATTCGAAGCTCTCCCCTGCCAGTCTGACCCCACTCTCACATGTATCCCCTCTCCCAAGACTCCTCCTAGATATCTTGTGCTGTGGTCATTCTGGCTGATTAGTCACTCCTCAAGCCTTTGGCCAGGCTGGTTCCTCCACCTTCACACCTTCCATCCCAGTCACTTGTCTAAATCCACCCAACCTTTAGAGATTCAGCTCAAGCGAGCCTCGAGGCCATTTTCAATGGCTCCAGCCCATGCTGCCTCTGCTTCATGCAGGGCTTCTGCTAAGCAAGAAGTGGTAGAGTGCACAGGCTCTGGGGTCAGGGGAATCGGGGCTTGAATCCCACTGCTGCCACGTGCCAGCCGTATGGCTGTGGGAAAGTGGCTTAACCTCTCTTGGCCTCAGTTCCGCAACAGAAAAGTAGTGATGACCATATCTGTGTCCCAGGGCTATTGTCAAGGTGGGTGCTCATTCATTTGAGACCTGCCTAGAAAGCAAGGTCTGTTCGTTGATCAGGTGCCGAGTGCCTGTGTGTGTAAGGCTAGAAATAAGATAATTCCAAAATGCACACATCTGAGCACTCTGGATTGGCTTGTTATCTTGGCTTGTACTTTCCCATAAATCCATAAATCTGATTCTGAGCTCTCTCTCGTGGGTCTGTTCTTCTGGGACCACTGCCATTTTGTTTGTATTATGGGCTTGTAGTGTGGGACCAGGTATAGTAATACCTGGTAGGGTAGTCCTTACTTTTGATTCTTTTTCAAAATTATTTGACTTTGCTATTTGGGGACATTTATTCTTACACACAGATTTTACGATACACTTGTAACTTTCTCACAAAATACCGTGCTGGGCACAGAGGGATTTAGCTTCAGGGTTATGGGAGTGAGAGCACCCAGGGCATCCCAAGGACGTGTGTTGAGAAAGCAATGATGTGCAACCCAGAGTTCTATCGGGATCTGTTTTGGGCACCCGAGCAGTCAGTTCTGTGATGAACCTGAGGATCCAGATGGGAGGAGAGGAGTCAAGGAGAAGGAGAGGCTCCTGCCCTGCTCACGGAGGGAAAGACTGATCTGTGGCCAGCATGCTGGGAAGGGTATGGAGCTGGCAGCTTGACGACTTGGGACTTGCAGTCCACCCACACCCAGTGATGGAGGTTTCCTTACCTTGATCAAGATTGTCTTAAAAAACCCTGGTCCAGTTCAAGTCTGAGCCTTCCTTATTTTTTAAACATATGTATTTTATTAGAGAAGTTGTGAGCTTACAAAACAACCATACATAATGTGCAGAATTCCCATACATCACCCCTCCACCAGCACCTTACATTGTTGTGGAACATTTGTTACAGTTTATGAAAGAACATCATCAGACTATTACCACTAACTATGCTCCATAGCGTACACTTGGTATATTTTTTCCATATACCTCCTATTAACACCATGCTTTAGTATTGTACATTTGTTATAGTTCATGAGAGAACGCTTTCATAGTTGTACTATTAACCATAGTCCATCTTCTACCATATGGTTCACTGTGTTATACAGTCCCATGCCTTGAATAGTCTATCCCAAGTGTGTACTCAGGGGCTGAGCTTTCCTTATTGAATGACAAGTACCAGGGATCCAGAACATCTTGTGACTAAGAATGTGGGCATGTGACATTGTTTACTAATGAAAGTGACATGTGTCACTTCCAGGTGGACACTTTAAAAGCCAGTGCATGATTCACCACTCTCTCTCTTTCCCTCCCATAATAATGTTCCAGGTGGTGGAGGCTCCATCAGCCTGGGTCCCAGATTGAGGACAACGTGGAGCAGAGACCCCTGCTGACCCTCGATGGACATGTAGCGTGAGCGATAAATAAACCTTTTGTTGTTTCAAGCCACTGAGATTTTGGGTTATTTGTTACAGCAGCATACTTGAGTCTGTGCTGAATGATACACTCAGAATTATTCTTCCTTGTCCTCCTTCTCCTCTTTCTCTGTCTCTCTTTCTTTGCTTGTTGGGTTTCTCTGCCCAACACTCTTATAACTCTATTTAGGTCAACAGACCTGTTAAAAGGCTTCCATGATTGTTCTCAGTGGTATCCAAGTGGGTATTGTCAGGAGATAACCAGACATGCCCCCACGAAGTCATGGCCCTGGCATCACTACCAGTGTCAGTCAATTACAGCTGTCAGACACATTCTCCAGCACTGGCCTCAGCAGGCCAACTTCCTAGGCATATTGGACTCACAGGGCTCTGAGCTCTGGAATAAAACCTCCTCCAGGAATTCCCACTTATTATCTTATGAAAATTAACAAGATCCTGAGGTTTGTGCTATATTATTCATAACTTAATGCCCTGCCAAATTTTTAAAAAATCGACAAATATTTAAAAAATGATACACATTGGCTTTGGTTGTTAATAAGCAATTTCTAAAAGTGCATCAGCTAATTGAGCAAATGTACAAGATTCTGCAGCTGGGATGGAGATTTAGAAATGACTGACTTCTTTTTTTTTTTTTTCTTCCCCAAATGGAGAGATTTACTTGATCTTACTTGTACTTTCACTACATTCTTCTCCATGAGATTCCAACACCTGACCCTCACTCCTGGTATAAAAAGTGTTAGGTTAGCCCACTAGAATTAAATAATGATTCATTCACCAGTGGACGGTGACCAAATCAGTAATTTAGTAAGGAGTGGCTGACTTCTTTTGAAAGCTAAAAAGTAGAAGTGACGCATTCCTGAAGCTTGACAGTGATCGTTATCATTAACATATCAGAGACTTGTATAGTTCAGGGGTCTCAAACTCACCGGCCTACAGAGGCCAGACAGGTCATGTAAGTGAGTAAAGCAGACCATATTGGAGTGGTGGAGATTGTAGAGAATTTCAGAGTCACACCCTTTTAAATTCAGTTCTAGCTGATTGTCATCATGATATTTTTTTCCCAGGAAAATTATAAATCCAGATAAACTGTCAACTATATTACATTTTCCCTAAAACATTGTAAGGTTCAAACTTAGCTGGCAACCCCAGGTAGAATAATTGATACTATATTATACATTGCCACCCTTATTGTCTCTTTCCATTCTACAATGGAAAACTCCATTATACAGATGAGGAAGTTGAGGCTCAGAAAGATGAAATGACCCACCCAAAAGGAAGTAGCCAGATTCTGACTCTCAAATCTATACCTACTGACTCCAAGCCAACTGCTTTCCCTTTCTCCTAAATAATATCTGTCTCCTGGCAGCTCAAGTATGTGACAGAGAGGGTAATTGTCCAGCAAGGATTCCTGCTTCTCTTCCATAGTAAAGGTCATTGGGGAGAAGAGGCTACAAGCCAGGGGTTACATTTCTCAGCTCTTCTTCTAGGTGAAGTCATATGACCAGTTCTTGCCAATGGAATGTGGGAGGAAGTGAGATGTGTTATTTCCAGTTAGACAGTTAAGACATGGGTGTGTCTTTTCCATGCTCTTTGTCCCCTTCCATAGCTCATTGCAGATGAACACAGCAACCTTGGAAACCACGTGTTGAAGACGGCAGGACCACAAGATGCAATGAACCTGGTTCCTGTATCATCATTTGGAGGAAAGCCATCTCCAGTTAGGAACACTCATTTTGACACCAGGGATAAATAAACTTCCATTGTGTTTGAGCCATTATACATTTTTGGGTTTATTTGTTACAGCAACTAGCATTGCCTTAACCAATACAAATGTGAATGTGTTTTTAAAAAGCTTTCCTTTTCCCCTCTATATCAGCAGGAGTTTTTGTAAGAGACAGGGTCATTCACTTGAATCCACTGAGTCTTGTAGGAGAAAATGACTTCAATTAGGTTTGGTTTTGGGGATGGGAGCATGATGGCCCTGAGTGTGACTGCATCTCATCCCCACCCTGCACCTGACTTTAAAGAGGGGTTCATTCATGTTTTCGCTGGAGATGAACATATTATCACTGAGCCCTCCTGGAGGAAGACAACAGACAAAACAAGCAGTTGGCCTGTCTGGGCCACACACTCTCAGCTAAGATAGGAGTCAACATGTTTGGGAACATCAAAGACAGAACGATATCTTAAGAATAAGGAGATTAACATTTACAAAGGTTTGCCCCTCGGCCTGTTCCCAGGAATCCGGCAGACAGAGCCAGAAGGGACAATTAACATCACCCATCCACATCGGGGTCTTCTGGCATCTCATATTAGATTTTCTTTTAAGCTTTCTGCCAGATTTGGGATGGAGGAGGCAAAGCCTAGTCTCATTTTTGAGAAAGAACCCCACCCCCACCCCCCACCCCCCCCACAAGGGAGATGTTAAAACATGCTGGGAAATGCCAGGTTGGGCATAAAGTCCTGGGGGAGACTTCTCCCCGCACAAGCTCCGTTCCTCTTGTGCTCTGAAGAAGAGAGTCTTTACCTACCGTGTTCTGCCAGAAACGGCCAGTGTCCTCCTGAGCCAGCCAGTTAGTACAAAAGCAGGCCTGGGACAGCCTGCATGAATGGAGGAGGGCGAGGCAGGCACTGGGTTTGTCTCCTTGAAGCAAGACGCCAAGAATATCTCAACACACTCCAAGTACCAGCAACAGTAGGCAATGGATGGGGCCCAAAATCCCTCACAGCTGCTGGAAACCATACCCTATTCAGAGATAATTGGCAATTAGTTAAACAACTCCTGTTTAAAACACTCCTCCCCACCCTCAAAGACAGCTGTATTTAAAAAGGGGAGGGGAGAGATGTCTCAAGAAATGTGGAAACCTAATCTTCATGTCAATAAAACACAACAGGGCTCTGGGAGTGTGTTAGAGAATTTAAAACTATGTCGAGGCAAGGGGACGTCTTTCTCAAACCCACGGCTCCATTTCTCTCTCTTGCAGTATAAACAAGAGCTCAAACTTTGGGGTCAGAAAAGCCTGAGTCCGAATGCCTCCCGTGCCACTTATCAGATGTCTGAACTTGGACAAGTTGCTTAAACTCTCTAAGCCTTAGTTTTCTCATCTGTAAAATGGGCATGGCAGTAATTGTACTGTGAAGGTTCAATGAGATGGTGTGAGTGGCTTTATGTGCTTGAATACATGCTTTTTCAAGCCCAAATCCCTTAGCCTGGCATTCAAGGCCCTCTACAGTTTGTCTCCAACTTCCAACTCCAAACCTTTCCTCACTTCATATCCCCAATTTTTCAGTAGCCAGAAGGAAACAGTTTCTGTCCCCCAGGGTTTAGGTTTCTCATCTGTGAAATGAGATAGATGAACTGGCTCTCTCTAAGGTCTCTATTGATCCTGCCATTCTCAGCCTTGGAAAATGCCCCCATCCTGTGTCTTTGATCACACAGTTCTTTGCCCCTAGAATGCCTCTCTTTCTATCTCCACATGTCTTTTCTTACCAAGCCTTCAAGATCTGGTACAAATGCCACCATGAAACCTGCCCTGAGAGGGCTCTTATTTCTTCTAGAAATCTCAAGCTAGGGTTGCACACTTTTGCTTGAACTGCACTGTAATTTTAAAAGTCAGAATATATCCCCCCCAAAGTTTGGATTTCCAGCTTCTCTTAAAAGGCTCTAAGACCTGGCAATCCTGGCCCCACATTCCTAGACAAAAGCAATTGTCTGGAGATGGGTAACTGCTGCCCCCTGCAGGTAGGGCAGGCATTTCTTGATTTCTCCACCTCTGATGCTTCCCTGGTAGACTTTGCCTGTCTGAGCACAGCCTCTTCTTTTCCTTCTTTCCTCCTCTTCCTTCTCTTCTTTCTTTCTTTTGGTGGTTGGTGGGGGCTTTATTTCTTGCTTTCTACCTTACGTTGGAATCATGGATGTTTACAAGCGTCTTAATCTCCCCTACCAGACCACAAGACCCTTGGGTACAGCATCCTCTTTTTGTCACTGGCCAGCATCTGGCTGTGAAGAGGGGATATGCAGGGCTCCTGCACACGTTAGGGACATCCCCGGGAGTTGTGCAACCCAGGCCTCTGAGTGATCAAGCTAGTGAGTGAATGAATGAATGAATGATGCAGGCATGTACCTAGATGGCACCTACTCTGTGCCAGGCACTGTACTGAGTACTTGACATATAGTAACTCATGTATAAAATCAAGGAACACATGAATGAGTATAGACTGAATGGGCCCCTCTGCTTGGCTCGAAGCTTAGGCTGATGACCCCTGCTCTCTGGGAGATATGAACATGCATTCCCAGTTCTGAGCCCCATTTGGTTTGGGGGCTCTGTTCAAGTGCTTAGATTTAGGGCTAAATGAGGCACATGCACATCAGTGGAATGAGTGGGGGCAAGCAACCATTTGGGAAGAGAAATATCAACATTTGCCAATATATCTCAACTTCTAGTTGTCGATGGCTCAAAGAGCTGCCCCTGGCATAAGTGGAACCCCAGGACCACTGTTAGCCACAAAGCTAGACTGTCTAGTTCCTCCTCCAAAGTCATTCAGAAAATGTATCTGCCTTCCTCTGTTAGAGTCCCTGGAGTTGACAATGAAAGATTCTGGGTTTGTGCAAATATTTGCACCAATCTGTTTCATGTATATGATGCTTTAGAGCCTCAAGGTGCTTTTTAATTCATTATTTACATTGATCTTGAAAAATTACCCCATGCCCCCACCCTCCATAGTAGGGTGCATAAAGCACACATTACTTTGTGCCCACTTTACAGAGGAGGAAACCAAGGTCCAAATGGAGAAAGTATTTGCTCTAGGTTACACTGCTAGACAGAGATAATAACTTTGGACTTCTGCTTCAAATATTTTTCTACACTTCATTTCAAAATTTATTTTGGTGGGGAAAACATACCAATTCATTAGCCACTACTGTCATATCAACAGAGAGGAGGGCATGGCAGTTATGTAGACTGAGGGTGGGGGCGAGAAGCTGCAGGGGTGAGGGAGAAGAGTGATAGCAGAGGAGGCAAAAGTGCCAAGGCTGGGGAAACAGATTCTATAGAGTCAAAGAGGAAGAGAGCAGGAAGGGGCCTTGGGAACCACAAAGAGGTAGCAGGGCAGAGTGGTTAGGAGCACAGCCTCTGGACCTGGGCAGGCCGGGTTGGAATCTCCCCACTTCCAGCTGTGTGACCTTGGGCAAGTGGTTTAACCTCTCTGGCCTCAGTTTGCTCCTCTGTAAATCAGGATGGGGATTGCCCCCACCTGATAAGGTTGCTGTGAAGATGAGCTGACACACAAGGGCTCAAAAATTTGTAACTGCTTTAAATATCGGCTGCTTTGATCTTCTTTCGGGAAGGGGACAGGCTTGTCTCTAGTCCATAGTAAATGAGGGGTAGCCTTCCAGTCACTGCTCTTTTAACACAACACTTAGTTTCTGGGTGGGGGTTCTGGAGGTCCCTGAGTGAGGAAAGCCCACACCCCGGCAAGCTGAGGCTGTGTCCACTGTCTCCACTGGGTCTTGGCTTTACTCAGCCCCTGACCCAGCCTTAGCTAAGTGTCCTCTCAGCCTAAAGGCCAGGAGATGCAGCAGGAAATGACATTTTTACCTCCAATCTCTCTCCTCTAGAAATGGGATCCCTCTTCCTAGGCTGGGAGGGTGGGGTCTGGTCCACCCCAACCCTACCGAGAAGTGCCCAGAGTCCTAGGAAGCAACTCAGCTCTCCCCAGTCCCAGTCCCAGGCAATTATCTAGTGGGCCCAGCTCCCCCTCCAGGGTTCATCGCCTCCTCCCTGGAACGGCCCCTCCTCCTAGCCCGCCGCCCTGACCTGTGTCCTCACTAAAGTTCAACTGCACCCCTGCCTCTGAGGCTGAGAAAAGTCAACCATCGAGGAGCCGTCGGCGAACGCCATAGAAATTAGAGCCAGAGAGAGGCAGATACATAATTTATGGCGGGGCCGAGTGTGAGTGACAGGCGGCAGCGGGAGGCCGCCGCACCTTATCGATCCTTTCAAAAAACCTGAGCAAGGGCCCCGTGCTGAGGGCCAGGGGAGGCATGGAAGGTGCAGGCGGGGGCAAGGCCATTAAGGACGCAGCGCGACGGGCCGGCGGCCGGGGGTGGGCGGGGGCTGCGGCAGGTGGGGTACATGCGGGCGCCGCCGATCGATGACACCATGTCAAAACATAAAATGCATGCTTGGGCTTTTAAGCCAAATGGGCGTGAGATTTTTTAAAAGCATTGATTCAGTATCGGATCAACGGAAATCGATATATATATGTATATATTTCCCCACCACCACCCTCCTATGCAAAAAGGGGGTAATAACATTTTACAGAAAGGCACCCGGTAGGGGGGGCTGCAATAAATGTTCCACAAGGAGCGCCTTCTCCTCTGCGTAGAGAGCTCCCAGAAGAGGGTGGAGGAGGCGGCCCCACTGACTTCCCTTCTGCAGTGGAGGCGCCCTCAACCCCCCAGCCCAGGGGACTTCCTGGGGTAGGGGACCTGTCTGCACCCCCAAGGTGGGGAGCTGCACATCACTTCCCCAGTGCTCACCAGGGTTGATTCCACCCTTTCAGACCCCACATCCAGTCCCTAAGCAAATCCTGCCAGCAAAACCTTCCAAATATGTCCAGGCTCCTACACGTTCACTGTCTCCATTGCTTCCACTCTGGCCCACCTGGCCCCTGGACTCTTGCACCAGCCTCCCAACCCGCCTCCCTGTGCCTCCTGGCTCCCCTGCAATCCATTCCCCACAGGGCAGCCAGCGGGATCGTGCAGCCCTTCTGCCTGGCTCCCATCTCACTCAGAGTAGAACCTGGTCCTGCAGGCTCTGACCCCACATCCTCTCCCTCTGACCTCACCTGCTCCCATGCTTACCCTTGCTCACAGAGTGGCAGCCACAGGCTCCCACAGACAGCCTTCCCTGGCCCGCCATCTAGTATTGCCCCTGGCCCCTCAGGCTAACACTGCCCTGCCCGTGGCCCTGGCCATTATTTTTCATAGCAAGCAACACTATTTTTAGTATTATTGCTTGTGGGTTAGTTTGCTTGTTTATTGCCTGTAAGTTCTTTATAGAATGTAAGTTGTGTGAGAGCAGGGACCTTGTCTGTCTTGTTCACTGCTCTATTCCCAGGACTTAAAGTGAAGTTTAGCACAGAGATGGTGCTCAGTAAATACTTGTTGGAGGAAGGAAAAAGGAGAGGGAGGGAAGAAGCCACACCCAAGTAGAAGACAGTGACACATAAATCTACCATCAGCACTATTACTGTAAAATACAAAAAAAGAAAACTGAAAAGAAAAGAAAGAAAGGAAAAAAGAAAACCCACCATTTATGCTTTGCACAGGGTTGTTCATCTTTAGCCAGCAGCTCTAACCAGGAGTTCTGAATCCAGGATTGAGAATCATCAAGGAAAGCTTGTCATCAAAAGTTGCTCTCTGGAGGGGGCTGGGGGACAAGCTCTTCTGTCCCCCTGCATCAGAGTAAACTCAGGCAGCACCCCTAACCTGTTTTCCTTCCCCAGCTCTGATAGTGGCGAGGGGTAACGAGGGGTGAGACTCCCTTTTCCTGGGGTCCGGAAGGGTGGCAGAGGCTCCTGCTCTGAAACCATGGGGCAAAGGGCTGTAGGTTTTGCAGGGCTCCCTGTCATCCCCAGGACCCTGGAGGCTGAGCTCCCGCTTGAACATCGAGGGCGGAGGTCTGCTTTGATTTCTCCAGTGCCTTCCTGGGAGCCACTCATCATTTTTCACTGTCTTGAGTACTTAACCGGCCAGGACAGTGAGACTGAGGATGAAATGAATCTGTGTCACCCGTGTGTGAGGGAGAGAGCCAGCGGGAGAGGGACTTAGAGGTAATTCCACCAATAGGCCTGGGACCTTGTACTCCTCCCCCCACCCCCAGCACCCTAGCCCCATCTTGGAAAGAAAGGAGGCCAGAATAATTTTATTTGGCCAGGGCTCTGGAACAGAATTATTGAATTATTTCCCTGAATCATTTTTTTCAAGAAGCCAGTCTCATTCTATTTGTGTTTGTGTTTGTTTGTTTGTTTTTTAAATAGGGTAACTTAATAACCAACTTTGAGAGGGGAGAAAAACAGAGATGGGGCACGGGCCTGGGAGAAGGGGAAATTAAAAAGGGCTTGCTCAAAATTAGTCTCTTTCCTTTTTTTCCCCCAATTGCTTCAGTATGTCTCTCTTCTCTTTCCTCCTTCCCTCTGAATCTCACTCCTCCTTTCTGTCTGTTTCTCTTTCTGTTTTAATATCCTCTTCTCATTTTCCCCCTCCTCCTGCCCTGGCCCCCAGCCTGCTTCACTGACAAGCTTGGCCTCTGATAGTTTCTGACAGCGAGCTCATCCCTGTGCAGAATAAGGTACCTGCCTTCCTAATCAGCAACATCTTTTCCTGGGCACATCCTGGGAGTCTTCATTCGTGAGAACCTATCCGATCTCCCAGGCAGCCATCTCCATGGCCCACCCACCCCGGGGAGCCCCAAGCATGGCCTGTGTATCTGGGAACTTTCTCATTCTTGGGTTCAGTGTCATGGCCAAGGACCCCTCCTGACTCTTCGTTTAGAGCACACCAGGGAGCATTTAGCTATTCATCCAGTGCCGTTCAGAATGAGCGGGGCCCACATTTCCCCAGATACCCAGCCCCCCTTACTGAGATGCATAGTTTTCAGGGCAGCTCAGGCTTAAAGGGAGACTTTGACTAAGCGACAAGGCAGAAACGCAGAAGGACTCTGGAGCTAGACTACACCACAGCAGCCGTGTGATCTTGGGCAAACTGCCTAACCTCTCTGGGCCTCAGTTTCCTCACCTGTATGGGACTAATAGTTGCACCTACTTTGAAGGTGAGGCTCATGTAAGGATTACATGTGTTAATATTTGTGAAGCACTTAGAACAGTGGCTGACACATTACAAGTTCACATTCAATGTTAACTATTGTCAATATCTATCATTTCATGTCTCTATTCCTGGGGGAATGGGTGTGGGGTTTGGGAGGTGCCATCTGGCCTGGGCCCAACTAGAACAAGATTGCTAACATGCCTCCAACAAGCTTGAACCTTGTGCAAATCACTTTTCCTCCTTGAATCTCAGTTTCATTCTTTCTACAATGGAAGTCCTGATAGTACCCCTGTCACAGGAGGGCTGAGAAGATGAAATGAGCTAATACATGGAAAGAACAAAGACACTAAAGCCAGGCTTTGTGGGTACAAATCCCAGCTCTACCATGTATTAGCTGTGTTTCCTTGGACAAGTTGCTTAATCTCTCTGTGCCTCAGACACCTCATCTGCCTACAATACCTGCACCCCACCCCCACCTCATAGGGTTACTGGGTGGATGAAACAAGTGAATTCATTAATTCCTGTAAAGCACTTAGCCCAGAGTAACTCTGGGAAAGAGTTACTTATTAGAGCCATCCAAGTATCATAGACACTCCCTGGAGAATGTTTTCCCATGAGCCTGCGTTCTGTCTCGGAAGGATTTGTTCTCCTCTCTTTACTCTCTTCCCATTGGGTGTCTCAGGGCAGAAGTTCCTAGATTTTAAGCAAAATCCAAATCGTCCTGACAGACTCAGTCTAGCAAGTACTGCCTCTGGAGGCAGAAAGAGGAGGCGCTGTGTCGGTGATGCGTTGGGGAGGGTGACGAGGAGCCGAAACTCCTGGGGCTAGGCCTCGGGTGCTGGTCCTGGCTAAGCCACCAACTCACAGTGTCCCTTAGACAAACTTCTTAACTCTTTTTGGCTCCAGTTTTCTTGTCTGTCAAATGGGGATGACTACTTGCCCTCTTCCCACATTGTCATGAAACTCAAATAAGATAACTGGCAAGAAGCTGCCCTGAGATTGGGAAAAGCACCAGAGCCCAAAGCTGCCTGTTCCATTTTGGTTCTTTTGGTGGCAAGAAACAGCCTTTCTCAAGGGACCACATGAAGTGGAGGACACATGAGGCCCAGAGAAAGCACAACCACCAGTCTTGGATGGGGCAAGAATGGGAGGCTGGCTGGGAGTTCCCTGCCCAATCCTGGAGACTCGCTGGGGGAGTCTGTTTTTCAGCCCTATAGGAGGTACCTTGTTCCCCTGCTCTCACACTTTTACTTTCTTAGAGGTTTTGCTCACTAAAAACATCAGCTTGCTTATGGTCTTGCTTGGCTCCTGGGTCCTCTCTCAGAATCATGGGTCACAAATGTGCTTGCCCATGGGCACAGGCAGCTATAACATGAGGGGTCTAGAGGGCCAGGTGGCAGAATGGACAGCACCTGGACACTCACCTGTTTGCTCTCAGTTCCACGCCCCTCCCTTCTCCTGCTGTGCTCTGTATCACGGGTGTGGATGTCTGTAAACCACATTTCCCATGCTCCTTTAACATCCGCTTCCAGCCAGGTTCAGCCAATCAGAGGTGCTGGGTGGGGACTACTGGGCAGGAAGAGGTCTTCTCTCCCCCTCTTCCTGTCATGGGTGACATCTCTGGTAGCTGCTCCTCAGTGCCTCCTCCCCGATTGCCTGGCCCCTCTCCATGGTCCCGGTTTTCACAGGGGAAGCCCTCCCTGGTTCCAGCCCCTGCTGGTGGCTTCTGTTCCTGAGCTCTGATGACACCACCTCCTCCTCCAGTTCCAGTTGCTAATCTCAGAGTTGTCTCACCTTCTCCTCAATGATTTTTTAAAAAAATTTTTTAGCTTTTCTAAAAAATTTTGTGGCTGACTCTCTGTATTAAATTCCCTCTATTGTATTCCTGCATTTGGTTTTCTTTTCTGGATTGACTGAGCAGCTGCTGCTTAGTGCCAGCCAATTGTTGCCTGCAGGCATGTGGACCCGGCGTTATCTGATTTTCTTATCTTTCAAGAAAAACCAGATAGCTAGGTTTTTATACATGTCTGATTTTTGCATGTAAGCAACTAATTCAGGTTTTAAAACAACGTTCTGAAGCTAAATAACCAAGTTCACAGGCCCCAGTTTTCAACTCTGCTCTTTGTCATGACTCAGTATTCCTTCCACCCCTTCCTTCTCTTGGTACTTCCATATCCTAAGGAAGCTGATAGGATTGGTTAGCTGGTGTGTTTGCACCAGGTTGACCACTGACCAGTCAATGGGTTGCTGCTTTTGGGTCAGGTACCCTTCCTTGGCCAAGGAGCTGAGGTTAGGGGGTATAGCTACATGGGGCCAAACCAAGCTGATTAAGGCCCTCTGTTTGGCCAGATGGATTGACTCCAAATTCAGTGCTCTTTACACCTTACCACTTAGGCTCCCTCTATTACTCAGTACTTTTTTTTCCCCCAGAAAAAAACCTAAATCTAAAACCTAGATCTCCAGACTTACATGTGTCTATTGTGGTCTCTGGACCTCACTTTATTTTTTATGAAAGATGGGAGGCTTAGGCCTTTTTTTCTGAGGATCATTCCTGATGGCCTATGGCTCTAGAGATGCTCTTTCTGTGACATCCATCCACTCATCCACTCATCCATCCATTACATAAATATTTATCCACTCATCCAGCCATCCAGCCATCGATTCATCCATCCACCATCCATCCACTCACTCATCCATTACATAAATATTTATCAAGCATCTGCTATGTACTAATCACTGCACTAGGTGCTTGATAAAGTAGTAAATAAGACAGACTAAGCTGCTCCTGTGAAATTACATTCTGATAAGGGGCAAGAGACAATAAACAAGCAATATATCAATATATATATCAGATGTTTTTAGATAATGATCAGTGATACAAGGAAAATAAAACAGGACAATAGATGGATAGGACCAAGGGTGAGGGGTTACTTTAGATTTGCTGGTTGAGGAAAGCCTGTATGAGAGGTGACATTTAAACTGAGATTTAAAATACGATCTGGGGAGAGAATGTCCTAGATAGAGAATGTTCTAGAGGGAGGGTTCAGCAAGTGCAAAGGCTCTGAGAGGGGAAGAAGTTGCAAAAAGAGTCCCAGAGTGGCTAGAGCACACAAGAGGGAGAGTGATAGGAGATAGGGTCATAGAGGGGGCAGGGTCAGATCTTCAGAGCTTTGTGGGCCATGGGAGGAATTTGAGGTTTTCATCTGAATGCAGCGAGAAGCCATTTCTGATGAGCAGGAGGGCCCATGCCTGTCACGTGGCTTCGGCCACTCCTGGGTTGTTATGATTGTACAGAGCCCAGGAGCAGCTGGTATAGCCAGGCCGGATCCCAGTAGCAAAGCTGTGTCAGGAGTGAGGGAAGCCCTGGGCATCCCACCTCTGCCTGTTAGTTGGAGCCAGACTGGGTTAGGCCAGGTTTCGAGCTGAGGAGAGGTGTGAGGGGTCCACAGAGGTCTAGAAAGACCTCAACTGCAAGCTTCAACCCTGGCCTGGGTGAGGCTCTTGAAACCTCCTCTGTGTTTCAGGGTTTGGGTTGGGGCCAAGGTTGTGATGTCAGACAATTCACTCTGGTGGCTTGGGGCCAGCTGGGCTGGGTTTGAATCTTGACTTTGCTCCTTACTAGCTGGCGACCTTGTGCAATCTGCCTACCCCTTTGAGCCTCAGTTTTCTCATCTGTAAAAAGGACGCAATCAGAATACCCACCTGTGGCTGTTGAAAGGCGCAAATGAAACACTGTCCCGAAGAGCCGAGCACATAAAGCTCAATACACTTTAGCTGTTTTTCTTCCCATTCCAGAATCATCAGCAACAAGACTCTCTGTAGTGTGGGTTCGGGGGGGGGTGGAGGGGGGCAGGGCTCTTGGGTGCCATTTTGTCTTAGCTCAGTGCTCTAAGCAGAGTTGCTGTCTGAAAAGCTGAGCTCTGCCTCTGCCTTACTACGTGACCTTGAGAATCCTTTGATCTCTCCAGGCCTCAGGTTCCTCGTGACTTATGGAGAAATGGACTCAGTTGCCTCTTTGGTCCCTTCCCTACTACATTCTGAGACTCAACTCAGGATTCCGCCATTGGTGGAACTGAGTTTGCCCTAATCTTGGGAAATTTGCTTAGCCATTTTTTGGGTAGAGGGTGGTCTGTGGCCTTGGGTGACACAGGTAGGATTTCTTAGCTCCTAGTCAGCTAAGTCTAAAGGTCCCTGGTTCCCAACTGGCCAACAGCAAGAGCAAATAATGGTTTCCATTACTTAGGCTATAGCTTTTGCACTCAGAATCTATTCATCTATCATATAATCAAACTTCCAGTACCCCTAGTGTTCCCAGCACTGTGCTAAATTACTTCTTGAAAACTCTTTGAAATAGATATGATTTTCTTCATTTTACAGCTGAGGAAACTGTCTCTGAAAGGCTGAATGGATTTCCCAAGGTCACAGAGCTAATTTGTGTGTGTATCTCAGCTCTGTTCTCTTCTCAACACCTTCACTGGTTTCCCCTAGTCAAAGCCACCACTTTTTTCACTTTAGAGACACCAACAACCTCCCCCCACCCCGGCCTCAGCTTCTACTCCTACCTCCCTCCAAATTCCCACAGAGAAGCCAGAGTAGTCTTTAAAAAATGGAGACTTCTCTCACATGCACCAGGCACTATTCTAGGTGCTAGGGCTACAGCAGTGCAAGTTGTGTCCTTGTTTCTTGTGCTTCCCACTGCTCATAGGATAAAGTTCAAGATGTCAAGTGTGGTGGTGTGGGGGTGGGGGGCAATGGGAAGAGCGGTCTGCCCTACACACAGGCAATAAGAGCTTCAATGCCTGTGGAGAATGTAAAAACAGTAATGAAACTGACTAAAAGTTCATTTCTCTAACGTTATTATCATGTGCCAGCAATTCTAGACAATGTCCATGATAAAATACTCTTCCCCACCTTGACCTGTAAGTTGATGGCCATATAATTTACCACTCACACTGGAGCCCTTTGGAAAGCGAAAAGGGTGCTGCTAATAAATATTTGGGACAACACCTGTACCCTGAGATATGGAAGACCCTCCATGGAAGGCCCTATGAGATCTGGCCCCTCCCTATGTCCCTAATCTAATTTCTTGACATTTCCTATCTCTAAGCAGCTAACTCTCTGCTCCACAAATATTCTAAGCTTCTTACCTTGGTGCTCTGCCCAAGATCCAAAGGATGGGCCTCATCCTGGGAAGGGGATTGGGCATTACAGCTAGAGGAGGGTCATGACTGAGGACTGGTCCTCATCCAGGGATCTTCAGGCCATAGGAACTCTTTCAGGTCTTGTCATATATACCACATCTTCAGAGAGACCCTCCCTATCTCTAGGTCTAGAGGAGGAGGAGACCTAGTTCACATAGCTCTTGTCCTCCACAGCTCTTATTACAATGGTGATTGCTATTTGTGTGGTTACTACTTAATGACCCTCTCCTCCAGCAGGTTCTAAGTCCCATGATGTCAGAGGCCAAGTCTGATTTGCTCATAGTTGTATCCCCAACATCTAACACAGTGCCAGGCACACAGTAGGCACCCACTGAATATCGATGGAGTGGATAGATGGATGAATGGAAGAGATGGAATCCAAACATGGGCCAACTCCAAAGCCCGTGTTCTTTCTATGACCCTCTACTCCAAGACTGCCAGCCTGGTTGGAAAAACTGATCATATCTGGGCAAGAGACCTTCCTTATCAAGGTCAAGGCCAAGATCAGTGGGAAAGGATGAAGTAAAAGCAAGGGATCCAGATGTGTGAATTCCCTTCAATGAGGCAGATGTGACTCAGTGATTCCACGCCTGGTGTAACCATTGTGTCTGATTGCTCATTTCCATTAAAGGAATTGTAGCAGGTGCAAAAACCGGAGATTATCCCAAGAATTAAGATATGAAAAGCATGTTAGATCACTAAACTCCAATTAGGGAAATTAAATTGTGCACACTCCCCTCCTGACGCAATATCAGGAGCTTGCGCTAGCTCTGGGCTCCAATTCTAATAAAATTAGAGAATAACACTTTAATTGAATTGTGCTTAAAAGGATCATGCTGACAAATGTGATTGTATCTGGCTGGGATGCACACCTTCTCCAGCAATCATTAAATCCAATGAAATGCCAGTCTCGGGATCTTGACAGTTTTCTGAAACAATCTGTGAACCGTGCTGTATCTTGGAGTATCTAATCAATTTAGAGCCGCCTCATTAGGACTTGGCTGCTAACGGATACTTAAAAATCAAAGCAAATTACTGCACTCCATGGATAACTAGCTAATCATATCGATACAACATGGCTGGATTGTGTTGCAACAATTCATTTCCTTTGTAAGAAGCCACTGTCAGCTATAATTTAGGGATTGAGATTCATAAGCCTGACACAGACAGCTCTAGTGTCAAGGATTTTCCTGAGCATAGCGCCAAGGGGAGATGTCACCCCCACTAATGGGGGTGAGCCGAAGCCAGCCCTTCAACCCCTTCACCCATGCTCTACCTAACCCCAAGCTCATTCCTGGATACTGATCCCAAGACACCTATTGGGCAAAAGAGGAATTGGAGGCTCAGAGATGGGCAGCATCTTTCCCAAGACCACACAGCAAGTTACTGGCAGAGCCAGGATTTGGCCCTTCTTGACACCACCTCAAGTTTTCTAATAGTTTAATAGCAACCTGGGACAGTGATTATTACTTCATTGATAGATAACTTGGGTCCTATTTTAATATTCTTATTAGTAATGGACATCAGCACCCCGTAACAACACATTAACAACCTAAACTTCAGTAGAACTTACTACAAATAGAATTCATTTAATTCTATGATTGTTGTTATAGGCATTAAATGCTGTTCACCATGTATTTTAGGCTGTCTCCTGGCTCTCACCACATATTTCCTGGGCCCTTTGTGGTTGGAGAGGCCATGAGACTAGTTCTGAGCCGTGAATTGTGAACAGAAGGGACATGTATAATTTACAGGCCAGAGCAGTTAATTGCTGATTCAAGATGTCCATCCTTTCCCCCTCTGGCTCATCAACTAGCAAAATCTGAGTTGGTGGCTGCTCTGAACACAATGAGTGGAAATCCCCAGCCGATCTACAATGGGCAAGTAGGAGGAATAAACCTGTGTTGCTGTGAGCCACTGAGATTTTGGGGGTTGTTTGTTGCTGCAGCATAACCTAGCTTATCCTGTTCGATACAATTATCCACTCCCTTCTACAGAGAAGGAAATTAAAGCCCAAAGAGTTTACGTGGCTAGTGCCAGGCCACATTCAGACACTGTCAGCAGATTTCTCTATCGCCCCAAAATCTCCTTGGCTCCTGTTCTTCCTACTTCCCAGCCTCTTTCCTCATTCTGTGGTAGATCATGATACCAGTTTCTGGGTCTGCGTGACTCATAGCTCAGGCCTGTCCAGACCACTCATCCTCCCACTCAGATCATATCTGGGCAGATATCTTTTTTTTTTTAATAATTTTTTTTTAAAGAAACTTAGATTACATAAATGTTGCACAAAAATTATAGGGATTCTCATATGCCGCACCTCCCACTCCTCCCACAACCTCCCACATAAACATCCTTCATTAGTGTGGCACATCACCTGCAATGGATATACACAGCCTGGGGCTTTGCCACTAAGCATGGACCATAGTTCACATTGTAGACCACACTCTCTCCCACACTGTTCATCCTGCCACAACATGTTGTATCAGTGGGTGGAGACCCACACAATAAGTGGGAAGGAGATGGACTCCCATCTTTGGGAGGACCGATTCGCCCAGAAATAGACAGGTGGGCATCTCTTATGAGCAAGGGCAGTTCCTAATAGAGGACAAACCAGTGTGTCAAGACCTCTTGTTGCATGTAACTATGAATCTTGTCATCCAATGAGTCAAGTCAGGGGTTTGTCGTGGGCCCCGGGGGGATGGGGAGGGAGGAACAGAATAGATCAAACAGGTGGTATTTAGTGGTCAGTGGAAATGTTTTTCATTACCTTACAGTGATGGACACAGGACATGGTAAATATCATCAAAAGTTATAAAATTGTATGGTCTAAAATGTAAAGCATACTGTAAATCATTGACAATGTTTAGTAGCTATGTTTCACTATCTGTATATCAGCTATAACAATGCTACCATCCACATACAAAAAGGTTTTAATATGGGGTGAGGAGAGGGGGAGGAGGTTGGGTATATGAGAGTCTCTTGTATTCTGTGTGTGACTTTGCTGTGACCTAAAACTTCTTTGAAAATTAAGAGAAAAATAGTGAGACACTGGGTTGTGAGAGGGGGAAGGTGCCATGGTACAGACTGAACACCTGATATTGCAGTGATAAAAGGCAAAATGTCAGATATCCTTTTTAATATACTCTTTTCCAAGCATCAGAATCATTGGCTTTTTCTGAAGAAGCCCCTTTGGTGTCCTCAGAGAAGAATACTGCAAAGCAGATATATTATGAAGGCCAAAAGGATTGGCACTTTGACGGAGGAATTCCAGACACAGAAGGTCTGGACAGGAAGCTACATTTGACAGGGACCTTTCTGCATACCCCACC
>JAQZBX010037272.1:0-23872 GCA_029593785.1 Cabassous unicinctus | reverse complement strand
CGGGGCGACGCCCCGCGCCTCACCGCGCCCTCTGCAGGTGGGCCGGCAAGGGGGCATGTGGGTGGCCACGGAGGCCTGGGTGATTCCCCGTCGCGCCCCTCTTATCGGAATGGCAGAAGGCTGTCTGTGAGGAAGTTGGTCGCCCCCTTTCTGGGGCAGCAGGTGGTCAAGACTGGGGTGGGGGTTGGGGAGTGAGGGGGGGCGTGGCAGCAGCAAGACGCTCGGCCCCGCCGACCTGCAGGCCCTGTGGCTGCAGGACACGCAGGTCCGTGGAAATAAATTATTCCTTAGATTTGATACAGATGACGAAATGGGGCCCTCTGGAAACAACCCGTTATCAGAGCCTCTGCGAAAAGCAGCAAGGAATGAAGAGGCTGGGACCCGAAAATGGACCTTGGAGCCCAATGGACAGAAAATCTCCTACCAATCCTTAAAGTCCGTGGAGCTTGTCGTTCCCCATGGGGAAGATAGTTCTGAGTTTTTGGGGGGGAGATAGCCCTGCAGGAAATGCTGAGAGGTGGCTACAGGTCAGCTTCAGTTTGTTCAGCAGCGTTTGGATGAACGAGTTCTCCAGAGCCAAGAAAGCAAGCAAGAGGGGTGACTGGAGGGATCCTTTCCCCAGGCTGGTCATATACTTTGGTGGTGGTGGCTTCCTGGCACTTTATAATTGTCAGATATCTTGGAACTCTCACCCAGTGGTCAAAGCCCCCTCTGACATCTTTTCTGAAAATTTCCATCTAGAACAGGCCTTGCAAACTTTGGGCCAGGCTCAGCCTGTCTGCTGTGCACTCCTGGACCAAAGATACTTCTCGGTTTAGGGAACATCATTAAGAATGAACCCTTGTACAGAGCTGGAATCCATCTGCTTTCTCTTGGTTCACTCTTTTTTTTTTTTTTTTAATTTTAATTTTTTAAAAGATACTTAGATTATACAAATGTCACATAAAGAATAAAGGGGGTTCCCATATGCCCTGCTCGCCTCACCTCCCACATTTTCCCACATTAACAACATCCTTCATTAGTGAGGTACATTTATTGCAATTGATGAACACATTTTGGAGCATTGCCACTAAGCGTGGATTAAAGTTTACATTGTACTTTACACTCTCTCCTATCCAATTCTGTAGGTTATGGCAGGATATATAATGGCCTGCATCTGTTGTTGCAATGTCATTCAGTACAATTCCCAAGTCCTGAAAATGCCTCCGTATTACCCCTGTTTTTCCCTCTTGGTTCACTCTTAATTCCTTCAAGTCTTGAGTCCCTTGTGGATCAAGTGGTGGAGTTCAGTACACGCTGGCTTCAGGGAAAGTTCCAGGGCAAACAGCAGCACACTTAGATCTACCAGAAAAAGCAGTACACTGCTGGGCACCAAGTCATGAGGGAGGCCTTTGGGCCCCCAGGTGGATTCCAGAGACTCACCTGGTGATGCCCACAGTGCCAGCCCAGGTTGCTACCCGAGGAGCTGGAGCAGCTCCAGCTCTCCTAAGGCACTCAGGACCTTTCTTCATGGAATCTTGGCCTTTAGAGAACTGTGATGCCTAAGGATCTAGAAAGGAGGGTGTGGACAGGGATTGGGTCTGAATACAGGAATCATAGGGGGAAGGCAGGTGAGGGGAATGTCAGTATTGTTGATATTCATCTCCTTGGACTCACATCTAAGGCAGATTTTTCATAGAGTTAGCCTTTTTTTTTTTTTTTTCCTTTTAGTTTGGTTAATTCTTCCTGTCTAATTCTACCATTCTGAATGATGAGAAAAATCATGATGATGGTTAAAGGAGAAGTCTCTTGGAACTATAATGGGCAGTGAAAATGTAAGCATATGTAAAGTAGCTGTGCTCCCAACATTGCTGCGCTTGTTTTTTTTGTTTTGTGTTTTTGTAACTTTGACTGGTTTTGAGGCTCTCCATTTTGGGAACAGGAAAATGGAATTTTCTTTCTTCTTTACCCTAGTGGGATCTTGGGATGGGATAGAGTAGCATAAGAGTGGTGCACTGATTCAGCCACCTGCCTGGATCCTTTCCCATGAGATGCAGACACCAAGATCAAAGAGAAAAAGAGTGGGGAAAAATGGAGACCAAATAGCTGACTGCCTTCCTTGGTGCACCAGTGGGCTTTAGAAAAAAGTTACTTGTTTAACTCTTAAAGGTGATATATTTGTTATGTTGAGCAATTCCGGAATCACGGATTGTGGATAGCTATTCTGCTATGTTCCATTAGCAATGGATACATGAAACTAGGACAGTGACATGAAAATAAAGGTCTTCATTATTTTCTGTTGTCATTGTTATTTGGTAGTAAAGGTTCTTAAGCTTTCAGTGAGCTCTTAAATAACTGAGCCCTTCATAAAGGTGGGCTTCTAGGGCTTGCTAAATTGGCCTGATGAATCAGTCCACCTAAAGGGAGTAGGGGTGAAACTCAAACCTGCTCTTCTGACTGTAGGTGAGCAGCACTGGAGTAAGATCCAGTGTGAGATTAAGCAGAGACTGCCTTTACTTCTGATGCCCCAGTACCTGGCATATAGAAAACATTGATTTGTGTGAGTGAAGTTGAAAACAGTGGCTGTTATTTCTGACTTTCCTTTACTCTTGTCTGTTTTAAGTCATCAGGAGTTGTCAACACCAAAGGAAATCTAGGTGGAAGTCAAAATTCCTGTTCTGGTTTTCATTAGAGTTGGTACTGACAAAAATCCTATTCTAATTATTCTAAGCCAGGCCTTCTATAAAATATTTTTTGAATATGTTCTCATTTGTTGGACAACATGATCTCTGTTTTTTTCAATCCATCTGATATTTGGGGGGGAAAACAGGACTTTAATTAAAAATAATAGCAATTATTATTTTTTGTTTGCTGTCACTCACACAAACTAATGTGGTTTTTCAATTGATGATATGGGCCACTCCCAACAGGACATGTAAGGAGTTGAACAAAGTGGGAAAGTTGAACAGCTGGGTTAAAAAAATAAAAACAACTGTTTCACTATTGCAGGGTGGTGGGAATGTGGAGAAGCATGGGAAAAATACAATTAATGTAACTTGTGGACTTAGTTAACAGAAATACTATAATATTCTTGCATCAATGCCAAAGATGTACTGTGTTAATAATAGGGGGATTTGGACAAATTATGCCAAATGTACGCTATGGACCATAGTTAGTGGTAATAGTCAGATGATATTATCTCATAATCTGTAACAAATGTTCCACAGCAGTGTGGTGTGTTGGTGAAGGGTTGTTGTATGGGAATTCCACATATGTGCAGGATTGTTTTGTAAGTTCACAACTTAGGTAATAAAAATATATTAAAAAAAATAAAACAAAACCAAAGAACAAAATGGCTGAAGTAAGTACTGCCTTTACAGTAATAACACCAAATGTTAATGGATTAAACTCACCAATCAAAAGATACAGGTTGGCAGAATGGGTAAAAAAGCATGATCTAAATATATGTTGTTTACAAGAGACTCACCTTATTCCCAAACACATAAATAGGTTGAAAGGGAAAGGTTGGAAAAAAATATTTCATGCAAATAAATAGTAATCCAAAAAAAAGCGGGGGTAGCTATACTAATATTAGGCAAAATAAACTTTAAGTCAAGAATTGTTACAAGAGACAAAGACGGACACTATGTATTAAGAAGGGGAAATCCATCAAGAAGAAATAACAATCAAACATATTTATGCCCCTAACCAGAGCACCCCAAAATAACATGAGGCAAACACTGGCAAAACTGAAGGGAGAAATAGATTCCTCTACAATAATTGTTGGAGATTTCAATGCACTACTCTTATCAAAAGATAGAACATCTAACAGAAGATCAATAAGAAAACAAAGAATTTGAATAACATGATAAATGAACAAGACCTAATAGGTAAATATAGAACATTTCCACCCCCAAACAGCAGGAAAGACATTCTTCTCAAGTGAACATTGACCATTTTCCAGGATAGACCACATATTGGGTCACAAAACAAGTCTCAATAAATTTTAAAAGATTGAAATTATACAAAGCATCTTCTCTGACCATAATGGAATGAAGCTGGAAATCAATAACTGATGGAGAACTGAAAAACCCACAAATATATGGAAGTTTGAAAAAAACACTCTTAATCAGTGGGTCAAAGAAGAAATTGCAAGGGAAATCAGTAAATATCTGGAGATGAACAAAACCAGGCACACAATATATTAAAAATTATGGGATGAAGTGAAGGCAGTCCTGAGAGGCAAATTTATAGCCCCCAATGCCTACATTAAAAAAGAAGAAAGAGCTAAAATCAAAGACCTAACTATACACTTTGAGGAACTAGAAAAATTATAGCAAACTAAGCCCAAAGCAAGCAGGAGGAAAGGAATAACAAAGATTAGAGCAGAAATAAATGAGAATAAGAAACAATAGAGAGAATTAACAAAATCAAAAGTTGGTTCTTTGTAAAGATCAATAAAATAGACAAACCCATAGCTAGACTGACAAAACAAAAAAGAGAGAGGATGTAAATAAATAAAATCAGAAATGTGAGGGGGTACACTACTGACTCCCCCAAAATAAAAAAGAATCATAAGAGGATACTATGAACAACTGTATACCAACAAATTAGACAACCTGGATGAAATGGACAAATTCCTAGAAATACACAAACAACTTACACAGACTCTAGAAGAAATGGAAGGCCTCACAGATGAATAACTTGTAAAGAGATTGAATCAGTCATTGAAAGCCTCCCCAAAAAGAAAAGCCCAGAACTAGATGGTTTCACAGGTGAATTCTACCAATCATCCCAAGAAAAATTAATACCAATCCTGCTCAATCTTTTACAAAAAATTGAAGAGGAGGGAACACTACCTAACTCATTCTTTGAGGGCAACATCACCCTAATACCAAAGCCAGATAAAGATGCTATAAGAAAAGAAATTACAGACCAATTTCTCTTATGAATAGAAATGCAAAACTCCTCAACAAAATACTAGCAAATCAAATCCAAGAACACATTCAAAGAATTATATACCATGATCAAGACACGATGCAAGAGTAGCTCAATATAAGAAAATCAATGAATGTGATACACTTCATTAAAAAATGAAGGGGAAAAACTACATGATCATCTCAGTTGATGAAGAAAAGGCATTTGACCAAATCCAGCATCCTTTCTTGATCAAGACACTTAGAAAAATAGGAATAAAAGGAAGTTCCTCAATGTGATAAAGGACATATATGAAAAAGCCACAGCTAACATCATATTCAATGGTGAAAGACTGAAAGCTTTCCCTCTAAGATCAAGACAAGACAAGAATGTTTACTGTCACTACTGTTATTCAACGTTGTACTGGAAGTTCTAGTCAGAGCAGTTAAGCAAAACAAAGAAATAAAAGGCATTCAAATTAGAAAGGAAGAAGTAAAACTTTCACTATTTGCAGATGATGTAGTCCTATATATATACCTTGAATGTCCTAAAAAATCTATAACAAAGCTACTAGAGCTAATAAACGAATTCAGCAACATGGCAAGGTACAAGATCAACATGTAAATTCAATAGTGTCCTTATACACTAGTAAAGAGCA
Organism: Cabassous unicinctus; assembly: GCA_029593785.1. Classification (NCBI taxonomy): domain Eukaryota; kingdom Metazoa; phylum Chordata; class Mammalia; order Cingulata; family Chlamyphoridae; genus Cabassous; species Cabassous unicinctus. Next base: position 18,318 of record JAQZBX010037272.1, on the reverse strand, counting down.
ACCTGAGGAGGAAATCAAGAAAAAAAATCCCATTTACTATAGCAACTAAAAGAATAAAATAAAAGATTCTTTACCAAGCATGTAAAGGAGTTGTACACAGAAAACTACAAAACATTGCTAAAATAAATCAAAGACCTAAATAAAAGGAAGGACATTCCATGCTCATGGATTGGAAGACTAAATATTGTTAAGATGTCAATTCTACCCCAAAGGATTTACAGATTCAGTGCAATCCCAATAAAAATTCCAACATCCTACTTTGCATAAATAGTAAAGCCAATTATCAAATTTATTTGATAATAAATTTATTTGATAATTCAGGTAAAGGGGCTCTAAATAATGAAAAACATCTTGAAAAAGAAGAATGAATTTGGAGGATTCACACTTCCTAACTTTGAAACATATTACAAAGCTATAGTGGACAAAAGAGCATGGTACTGGCACAAGGATATATATATATATCGACCAATGGAATCAAATTGAGAGTTTTGAAATAGACTTGCATATCTATTGCCAAATGATTTTTGACAAGACTGCCAAGTCTACTCAATTGGGAAAGAATAGTATCTTCAACAAATGGAGAATTGGACACCCGTATGCAAAAGATTGAAAGAGGACCCCTATCTCATATCATATAAAAAAATCAACTCAAAATTGATCAGAGACCTAAATATAAGAACCAGGACTATAAAACTCCTAGAAGAAAATGTGTGGAAGCATCTTCAGGATCTTATGTTAGGCAATGGTTTCTTCGACTTGACACCCAAAGCACAAGCAATGAAAGAAAAAAAAATGGATAAAAGTGACCTCCTCAAAATTAAAGCCTTTGTTTTAATCCTTTAATTGTGACTTTGTCATGAATGTGAAAAGACTACCTACTCAATAGGAGAAAATATTTGGAAACCACATATCCAATAAAGGTTTAATATCCAGAATACATATATAGAAATCCTACAACTCAACAATAAACAGACAAACAACCCAATTAAAAATTAAGCAAAAGACTTGAATAGACATTTCTCCAAAGAGGATATACAAATGTCTAAACATCACATGAAAAGATGCTCAACATCACTGGCTATTAGGGAAAAGCAAAGCAAATCCACAATGAGATATCATTTCACACCTACTAGAATGGCCACTTAAAAAACAACAGCAGAAAACTCAAGATTTGGAGAAGATGTGGATTAATAGGAACCATCATTCATTGCTGGTGGGAATGTAAAATGGTGCAGCCACTGTGGAAGACAGTTTGGCTGTTCCTTAGAGACTAAGTGTAGAATTACCATATGACCCAATAAGCCGCTACTAGGTATATATCCAGGAGAATTGAAAGCAGGGACTCGAACAGACATTTGCACACCGAAGTTCATAGCGGCATTATTCTCATTTGCTAAAAGATGGAAATGATCCAGTGTCCATCAGTTGGTGAATGGATAAACAAAATTTGGTATATATATCTAATAGAATATTATATATATATAATAATCAGCCATAAAAAGAAATGAAGAAATGAAGACCTGATGCATGCGACAACACGGATGAGCCTTGAGGACATTATGTTGAGTGAAATAAGCCAGAAACAAAAGGACACATATTGTATGATCTCACTGATATGAACGTATTATAATAAGGAAAATCATAGAGTTAGAATCTAGATTATGGTTTACCAGGGGATAAATAGGGTTTAGAGAATGGGGACTGCGGTGACGCTGCCCTCCAGCCTCTCTTTGGACTGTCAAATTTACCTCATTCCTCAAAGAACATCTTCAGATCAATTTAAACAATGCTGTGTCCCAAATAACTGTGTGAGAGAAGCTGAGGATCTCTTTCCCAGGTGCTATAGAATCTTTAACCCTGCTTTATTCACTTGCTCTTCTCATTGACTTTGCTGAAATCCATATTGTGGAACTTTGTGGCTGATTTTGGCCCTAAGCATATGTTTACTAAGCATAGACATAGCTTGTGCAAAAATAAGTGTACTCTATTTATTAATTTTGTATAATATAGAAATAACGTCAGGACTGTCCTTAGGATGGTCTAGGGTTCAGGGTCAGAATCCAGATCAAATCCTGTGTCCCTCTTACTGTCCTGCTCTCCTCTGGGCTCCCATAGGCATTGTCACATTAGGGCATATTTGCTTGTCATTTTTCTGTCTGTCCTATACACTCCTTGAGAGTGAGGATCCTGTCTTCTTGAGAATCTTCTGGATCCTGTGGTCGTCCCTGGAGACCCGGCTGGTATAGTCATAAACAACACCCTTCAGTATCCTGGTCAGGAAAGAGAACCCCAGACTATGGTCACCCAATTTGGATTTTGCCACCTCGGCCTCATAACCTCAAGGGTGGACTTATCACACGGTATGCTGAAATCCAGATGCTGCCCACTGTGACAGAGGTTGTGAGTGTCAGCCGAAATCTATTCCCCACCCTCTTCCTATGTAGGAGAGTCCCTATTTATTTTGGGAGGGGTAATATGCCCAGCTAATATACCACAATTCCCAGGTTCCTATATAGCTAAGTGTGGCCCTATGAGCTTTAGCTAGTGAGATACATGAAGAGGTTGTTGGTGGGACTTCTGGGAAAGCTTCTCAATAGAGAATCATTAAGCATCTTTTTGTCCCTCCCTCTTTCTTCTACCTCCTGCCTGGAACCTGGAGGTGATAGCTGGTGTTCCAGCAACAATCTTTGGTCATGAGATGACTCTCAGGATGGGAACCAGAAGATAAAGATAATGGAGATGAAAGATTGAATGAGCCTTGATCTTCGATGACCATTGCCGTGTCTTACCTGTAAACTTTTGTGTGAGAGAAAAATTAGCGTCTATCTTTTCTTTGCATTTACTAGCAGTCTAACACAATCCCTAAAAGATACACTCGTGGTTTAGGTGTTGCCCTGGCTGGTCACCCTTGAAGAGTATGAGGTTGCTTTGGCAGATCTGATTCTTATGAACATGGTGGCTTCAAGGGAAATCAGAAAGAATAACCTGGAGAAGTGTGTAGCTGGGGAAGAGGAGGGACTTTGTCTTGGAAGGATGATTGATTGAATATGTATGAATGCTAAACCCTACTTTTGGCATCAGCTGGTACAGGGATCACCTTCTTCTCCACCAATATGTGCTTCTCTGAACCACCCCCCAGGCCTTCTGCTGCACATTCCAGACCCCACCCACGTGGAAGCCAACGCTGGCCCCAGTGAAGTGGAACATGGGAGAATGGCGACTGGGAGAGACCTCCTTAAAGGCTATCCCTGCGGTGACCTGTGGCTCGGCTTCTTGCAGCTTCCTTTGCCAGCCAGGCACAAGCAGTGAGAGTCCCTTCAGCTTACTGCCTGGTGGAAGTCCAGGGATGTGGACTTATTAAAGAAATGGGATGTGCTGAAAGGGAACATTCAAGTCCATTCAGGAGTGGGCATTTGCCTATGGAAATTCCAGGCTGTGGATAGCTTACGGCTGGAAGGAGGATTTATTTTAAGCCCGGCTTGTCTGTGGGTTGCAAAGTCTGTGTCCAGCTCTTTGTGTGAGGAACAATGAGAACAGAGCAGGCCTTGTTCTCCCTGCATGTCACCATGGCTCTGGTGACATTTCCATAGAACAAATCTTCCTCCCTGTCAGGCCCATCCCTGCTCTTGCCACACTGGGATCTTGCCCTCTGCTGTAATGTGGGCAACCACTGTGGTCACGTTTATGGCCATGATGAGTTTTATGACTTCTGAGAAGAGTGAAGATTTTGTGGTTGTTGTTTTAGTTCTGTGAGAGGAGAAATGGCATCTCATCTCTTTCCTCCTTCCTCTACCTTCCCCCCAGCAGTTTGTTTGATTTCCAGCTGAGTCCTATGGGGGTCATTACCCCCGACCAGCGGCCAGGGGGTCCAGGGCTGCCTAATGCCAAAGCGGTCCAGGCTTTGCTGGTACTAATGTAACTCGAAGGCACAATGAAGCTCTTCTCTCAGCTCGAGATAGGAATTTAAATTAAACCTCATTTAGCCGGGCGCTCCCTTTTGATTTATCGGCAGATGCCTCGTGCTGTTTGAGCCTTGTTAAATTGCTAGCAAACACTTCACTGACCAGCTGTTCCTATTAAGCTGAAAGAGCGCCGCAGAGCAGGGTCAATCCCCTCGCACTCTGGATGGTTCTTTATATGTCATCCCTGCGGAGCAGCCACAGGGAGGGTATTATCCCCAGCACCCTGGGAGATGGCTGGTTAATGGGAATGAGGGATTCTTATGCCTATAGGTGGGATTGGGAGGGGGGCAGGCCGCCCTGGTTGGGGACCCCATCGTTTTGTTCTGCTTGCAGGGTTCCTGCCAAACTAGACTGTGGACGAAGGCAAGGCCTGATGTCCAGCCCTTGGGCTGACCTCAGGTAGAGAGCTGTATATGGATTGAGGAGCCCAGCAAGGTCCACCATTCTTCCCCACTTGCCAGCCAAGGAAGTGGCTTTCCTGAGCCAGAGCAAGCCTAGTCAGCCATGGCACAGGTGCACCTCATTGTGTATAACCCACGTGTCCTGGGGAGAAGCGTGGGAATTCCCTTTCACCAATCCTGTTAGCAATGATAGGTACTGAGGGCCCCCGAGGGGAGCCCGGGTTGTCCACATGTGCATGCTGCATCTTTGTGGGAATAACAGAGTTCCCATGTTCACAGTGGACATGGCCCTGTGCTAGGGCCAAAGGCTGGGCAGGCAGCCCCACCTGCCGCTTCCACCTCCACTGGTGGCCTCTGTGGGTGATTTGTGCAGTGCGGGAACTGCACCACTGCGTCAGGCAGCCAGCACTGGCTAGGACTGAGAGAGCTGAACACACAGCAGATGGCTCTAACCTGTTTTCTCCACACTATGCTTTCCCTGCTTGCCAGTGTGCCCATGCATCCTTCTAGCTCCTGCACTCCCTTCTCTCTTCCCAAACTGGAGTCCTGCGGGTCACCAGCAGCCCTTTCCCTGGGGACTGAGTACAGATCAGCACAGGGCCCTCTAAAACCAAGCTTGGGGCCTGGCTCCTGGGTCAGGGTTGGGTGGGGCTTGTGTGCCAGATGCGGGGAAAGCCCTGCTTCTAGCACTCTGCGGCTGGGACTCAGGAACTCTGGTGGGACCCAGGAAGGCACAGTCTCCAAGACCACTTTCCTTACCTGAAGTTCTTGCTCCAGCCAGCAGAGGCATCATTTTGGATTTAAAATTTCAGCAAAGTGTCTCAAGGGCAAGTTCCTGGGAAAGCACCCCTGAGCCCAGCCGGGGACCCATCTCCCTGCAGCCAGGGCCAGGTCTGGCTCAAATAACTTGAGAGGTTTTAAGATGCCCCATGGGTCAGGCCTTGCCTTGGCCCACGTCTGCCTCAGAGAGAAACTCCACAAAGATTCTTTAAGACCTACTTCCCGAGTATCAGAGACTCTACTCCAATCCCCTCCCATCCCTGTCCCCTCCCAACGCGAAGACAACCAACCTAAAATAAAGCCCGGGGCCAGAGGAGGGGCTCCTGGATTTAACTTGTCCAGGGACAGCGTCTTTTCGATCTTATGGTCAGGCCCTCAAGGTGGACGTTGTGCTGTGAAAATCCCAGGTTTCCAAACTCATTCTCTCGCTTCAACCTGGGCCTTTGTGTCCAAACCTCCCTTCTGTACTCTCATCAAATCCATGCTGGCTTAAGTGAGATGCTCCAGGGAGGTACACAGGGGTCCAGAGACCTGCCAGCTGGGGACAGGATCAAGGGGACACCAGGTTTTCAGGTTGCTCCTGGAACCTTCTCTGATGATGCTAGGTATTTCGTTGACTTTGCCGGTCCCGGCAACAGGCAGCCCAGCTATTTTCAAAAAGAAAAGCTGCTATTTCCCTTCTATGCTCCATAGTGAGATCTATTTATTCTCTTAATGGAAGTCTTCTTTTAAAGCTTAGTGAGAGTTTTTGTTTTATTTTTGTTTTCTGCTTTGTGACCACATCTTTCTCAACAATGCCTAGTACTGTTTTTTAAAAATTTCCAGTGATTTTTAAAAATACAATTTTATTTTAAAAGCTTCCCTTTTATTTTACGTTTTAAATCTAGTTCCAAAAATTTTCACCACCCCAAACAGAACTCTATACCCATTAAGCAATAACTCCCCATTCCCTTCTCCCTCCCTACCCCTGTTAATCTCTAATTTACTTTCTGTCTATATAAATTTGCCTGTTCTAGCTATTTTATAGGAATGGAATCATACAATATTCATTTTTGTGTGTGTGTCTGGCCTAGTTCAGTTAGCATGTTTTCAAGGTTCATCCATGTTATAACATGTATCAGAATTTCATTCCTTTTTATGCCTGAATAATATTTCATTACATGTATATACCACATTTTATTTATCCATTGATCCATTGATGGACACTTGGGTTGTTTTTGTCTTTTGACTATTGTAAATAATACTCCTATGAACATTTGTGTACAAGAATCTGTTTGAGTTCATTTTCAATTATTTGGGGTATATACCTAGAAGTGGAATTGCCATTCTTGAGGAACAGCCAAACTGTTTTGTGCGGGGCTGCATGTATCAGGAATGTACAAGGGTACCAATTTCTCCACATCCGTGCCAACGCTTGTTATTTTCTTTTTTTTTTTTTTTCCCCTATAGCCTTCCTAGTGGGTATCTCACTGTGGTTTTGATTTCCATTTCCCTAATGATTAATGATGTTGAGCATCTTTTCATGTACTTATTGGCTATTTGTGTATCTTCTTTGGAAAAATATCTATTCAAGTCTTTTGCCCATTTTGTAATTGGGTTGTTTGTCTTTTAGTTGTTGAGTTGTAGTAGTTCTTTACATACTTTGGATATTAAACCCTTATCAGATGTATGATTTGCAAATATTTTCTCCCATTCTGTGGGTTGTCTTTCTATTCTTTTGATAGTGTCCTTTGATGCACAAAAGTTTTAAATTTTAATGAAGTCCAATTTATCTATTTTTTCTTTTAATGCTCAGTACTTTTTGTCTCTTTTCCTTTTAGAGGTACATTGGGCAGCTCTGCTTCCTTTGACACAGCCCACACTTACACCAGGACCTTTGCCAGAACTAAAACTGATAGCTCAGAGCAATCATCCTATTAAGTCCAGTTTGGGTGATTTTTCTGAGTGCAGTTCCTTGCATTTTCCCCTCACTCATCTGCCATTTCTCTGTCTACTAACCAGCTTTGCAATGATTCCTGGTACTTTGTCCCCTTTAGCTCAGCATTTCCTTGCAGACTTTGAGAATTCTTCCTCCATTTCAGCATTGTTATAAGTAGTTAAGTGTGTTCTGGTTTCAGAGTCAGGCTTCATCTTTGGATTCTTTAGGCTTAATTTTCTGTGCTTATCTTTTCTCTCCATTGATTTTTTTTTTTTTAATGTTTGTTCATCAGGCTCAGGTCGTGGAGGGGCAGAGAGTCAGCCTCCTACCATCCCCTCATTTACACATGCATGTTCAGTTTTTACCCCACTTTTGGGAGACCAACACTGGACAGCAGAAAGGCCTTGGACTTTGGAGTCAGACCTGGGTTGAATCCCAGTCCCTTACTAGCTGTGTTACCTTGTTCAAGTTATTTAACCTCTCTGAGCCTCAAATCCCAGCTATGAAATGGGGATTAATACCTACTGTAGAGGGCACCCAGGCAAATAGTACAGAGGATGGAGCCATTTGGTGGCCAGGGATAGATGGAGCAGTAATTTATTTTCCAGGTGCCCTGGCCTGCCTTTGTTTCATTTTGATACTAAAATGAAAGGAAGCTCCTAAAAATGACTAAAAGCTGCACTGGTCCTGCTTACCAGTTTTGCTGTCTTTTAACTGCCAATTGAGAGAAAACATTTTATATTAATTAAAAAAATTTTTTTGTTTTGTTTTTTTTAAATTTTATATTTAATTAAAAATTTTAACATAGTAACAATACATTCACACAAGTGAAAAGAAGCAAATAGTAGTACTATGCTGAAAAATAGCCTTCCCCTTTCATCCATCCCCATCCCAGTTTCTACCCAGTCACCATGAATTTTTTCAGCAGGAAACAGCTGCCTCAAAGAGTTGAGGGGAGAGTGAGAAGCAGACCATTTCTGGGATCAGAGATATGAGGAAGTAATTGAAAAATCAGAGAATACACTTGGCTTCTGTCTTAGAGACAAAGGATGGCTACAGAAGACAAGGTGTGGGGAGAGAGACTTGTCTGGGCCTGTCCCGGCTTTGGTTGTGTTCAACTTCTTTCCTGTTTACCCAAGTTATGTGAGCTCATAAAAATCCCTCATTTTGCCTAAATCAGAATAAACAGAAAAAGCAGAGGTGTGCCAGGAGAAGATAACACACACACATACACACACACAAAATGGTGCCAAAGGTGGATTTAAAGGTAAAAATTGCAATTGTGAAAAGTTATGGTAGACCATAGTCAAAGTATGCAAGGCATTGTTCTGACCACTCTATATGAATTAACTCATTCAATTGTCACAATAACTCCAATGGTAGGCACTGCTGTTATCCCCATTTTACAGGCAGGGAGTTGAGGCAGAGAGATTGATGAAGAGCTCAAGGTCACACAGTTAGGGGTTAACAGAGCTGGGTTCAAATCCATGCTGATCAGCTCCTAGTATGTTCTCTGGGCTGCTATATATGAGATGAGGAGAGCGAGTCAGAGCACAGCCCCAGGGAGGGAGCTTAACAGGCAGTATGCAGTTGCTAAAAGTTCTCTGGTCCCAGAATATTAGCATACAAGAACCCAAGGTTATAACTGGAGAGGCACCTCAACTGGAGAACTGGAGGAATCTAAATTCTTTTGGGGGGCTCCAGCTGAAGGAATAGGCGTGGAGGTGGGGACTGAGGAGGCTGCATAAAAGAAACATGAAGGAACAGGTCTCTAGGGTTGGAAGAGAAAAAGGAGAGATGAAGTCCAGGGGAAGACGGGGAGGTTGAGGGACCATGGGAGCATAGATATTGGTAGGGTTAAGGGATGGAGGTCAAAGGCTGAGTTTTCTGTACTGCACTCTGAGAAGGGCTGTGACCTGCTGGAAAAGATCAGAGTGTCACAAGCAGGGTCAAGAACTTGAGAAAAGATACTGAGCTGGAACCACTAAGGAAGGGTAACATCCATCCATCCAGCCATCCATCCATCCATCCATCCATCCACACTTCCTTCTGTCCTTCCATTCTTCCTTACAACCTCCTTTCCTTCCTTCCTTCCCTTTCATCCATTCATCCATCCATCTATCCTTCCATTTTTCCTTCTATTCATCCATCCATTCTTCCATTCATCCATTTGTTTATTTAGCAAATATTTATTGAGTATCTACAAGGGGTCAGACATGCAGAGGATAAAAAAGTCAATGATCTCCCAAAGATTTCCCAAGGAAGTTGGGATAAAGGTATGCCCAGTGAGATGGAAAAGAACAAAAAAGGCACCTCAACTGAACTCGGGGTGGGGTGGTGGGATGGGGGTGACAGGGTAAGACTACCAGAAGATGTGATGCTTAAGCTAGGAGTGAGTGGAAGTTAAACTGGCCAAGAAAGTGGAGGGCAGGGAGAATGGCACTCCAGCCTGGAGGAATAGCATGTGCAAAGACAGATGTGTAAGAGAACAAGGCACATTTGGGGAACTGCAGCAAGTTCATTCTGACTGGAAGGTGGAGTGCATCTACCACGCCCTGAGCTGGAGAAGTTTACCTGAATGACCTATCTCCTGTACGTGAAGATCTTAAGTAGAGAACCAAGGGGAAGTTTTAGGCAAGCGTGGAATGAGATTCTCCTTAGCTCCATCTACAGTATGTTTTACTTATCTTTTTATTGTCTGCCAATAAGCCTCTAGAATGTAAGCTTCTGGAGGACAGGGAGTTTTGTCTGTTTTGTTCATTGCTGTATCTGTGGTGCCTAAAAATTTCCTGGCACTCAGTCAGAGCTCTGTGAATATATGTGGAGCAAATGAATTGATTTGTGTTTAGGAAGCTCTGTCTGACAGATGTTGGATGGAGCCTGTAAATGAAGCTGAAGGACATTGTTATGAGAAACCAAAGAGGCGTGAAGAGCTGAGGGAGAGTGTTTGAGCAGGCAGGGATGTGGATGATGCCTTCCAGAAGCGCATACTTTTTGGAGAGGCTGCCCAATGCTCTTCTCCTCTGTGTGCTGCCTTCTCCCCCAACCTGAGCACACAGCACAGTGAGGGTCATCTCCCCCAACTACTCTTCCACAGCTCTTACTCCTCCGCTTGAGCCTGGGGAGCCCATAATAGGTCTAGTGTGTTCTTGTTCATTCATTCAGCAAATATTTATTGAGTGCCTACTGTGTGCAAGCACTGCTCCAGGTGCTGGGGTGAACAAAATAGACTCATGGCTTCTACTCTAGCTGGGGGAGACACCAATCATGACTAAACATAATAACTGAGTAAGTGATACGGAAGGTTAGAAAGTGGTAAGTGCTATAGAAAGAAATGATAGAGCAGGGTGAGTGGGGTCAGGAGTGTGGGCATGAGGAGCCTGGCTCCTGGTCAAAATCTCATGCGTGTGATCTTTCAGGCCTGACCACAGGCAATTACGAAGGCTTCACCAGCAGGCGTCATGGGGAAGGTTACCCTTGCAGTCTCTGATGAGAGTTGTATTCATGGGCTCAGGGCCCCTTGGCCGGCCGTCCTCTTATGCATGTGCCTTCTTACTGGGGAGCTGAGGTCTGCCTCTGGCACCACTGCTGAAAGTGCCTTACTGGAGGGAGGGGAGGCAGAGGTTGATTGAAGACACTTTTCTCCACTCTGACTCAGCACTCAGTACTCGGTACTTTCCCTCTCTGAGCCCTCCCTTTTTCTCCCTCCCCCAGGCCCATAGGTCCATAAAAGAGCAGGTGCCTTTTGTTGGGGATCCCTCAGCAGTGAGACGATCCCCCCTCTCTGCTGACCCTCACCTGGAGCCATTCCACAGGGAAAATGGAACTTTGGGGGAGCTGATACTCTCTCTTGTTTAGCCTATTGCGTATATTATTGCAGTAAGTGACAGAGCCTTGGACACCTAGCAGCTCAGCTCGCTCTCTAGCTCAGCTCTTGGCAGGGTGAGGTTACCTGATGAAATAGGGTGGTCAGGCTGGGTCTCTGTGCAAAGGTGACACTTGAACAAAGATCTGAAGGAGGTGGAGGAGTCTGCCAAGTATATATCCCGGGGAGAGCTGCAGGCAGAGGAACAGCTAGCACAAAAGCCTGGCGGTGGGAGCAGGCCCAAAGGGGAAGGCGACAGGGCTGGAGCAGAGGGAGTGAGGGTAGCCATGGGAGAGAAGGTTGGACTAGTCATAGCTTGTCTGTGTGAGTGTGTGTGTGTGTTTGTGGGGGACAGGGGCATGACTGTGCAGGCCTTGAAGACTATCGCAGGGGCATGTGCTTTTACTCAGACTGAAATGGAGAATCATTGCAAGGCTTTGTTGTGTCTACTCCTGGATCTTTGTAAACTCACGAAATCTTACATCTTTGTTTATGGGCTCCCAAAGGACTAGGCCTGTGTCTGAGTGAGTCAGTATAGTACTTGTACAGAGCTACATCCTGTGGGAATGCTCCCCCAAGACTCCTGGTGGGGGTGAGGGACAGGCCCAGGGGCTCATTTCCAGTGAGATCTGTTCTACAGTAATTGCACAGCAGTAATTGATGGAGTGCATGGAAAAAGAAAACACTCAGGTAGAAGGTGTCCATGCAGTGCTGCAGTGAGAGAGAGAGAGAGAGAGAGAGAGAGAGAGAGAAATTTTGACCCACAGGAAAGAGATTTCTTCCTGGATAATTAAAAACTGGAAGTAGCTACTGAGTGATGGTCTAGAAGGCCAGTCATCTTGCTTGACCAGACAGGATATGGTCCTTGTCTGAGCCTGACCAGCGATTGCCAGGCCATAGACCCTATAAACCTATCTGTTGCCTTTTAAAAACTAATTTCCGATGTCGACTCTGGTAACTGTGTGGAATTGTATTCCGGAGTCATGCTGGGGTTTCCCTCTCCCCTCCCCTCTGCACTACCTGTGGATTAACAAAAAGTGGACATGGCCGTTGTCAAGGCCCTGTCACAGAAATCTCTATAAAGAGATATTATCAGAGCAAGATGAATTATTTGTTCCTTTGAGTCAGCAGATTTCAGAGCAGGGGCGGACCCCGCCCCCAAGCCTGTCAGCCCTCCTCAGGTTTAAAGGGTGGGAAGCTTGCCGCCTGGACAAAACTGAAGGCTGCCAAGAGGTCCCAGCCTTAAAACAAATGCACAAATCTCCCATCTCTCACAGTGTCCTGCAATCACGGGCTGTCAAACCGGGCGAGGCCGCCTTGAGTGATGCCCCTGACAATGTGGAGAGTTTCACATTCATCTAATTTTCGAAAAGACAATTTTATACCATGAGATTATTATCAACTTCGTCTAGGAGGACATTATCGATGCCCTGACTTCAGGGCTGACAAAGTAATGTGCAGTTTATGACGTCTGACAGCCAGCTAGAGGGGAAAGCCATTTCTCACCAGTAAGCAGATTGAAAGGAATTTGGGAGATTAGAACCAGCAATATCACCGCTCCAAAGTGAAGGGATGTCAGTCGGGGGTTATCAACTTGTTAAGGAAAGGAAAAAGAACATTATGACCTTGGCTGTAAAAGCCACTGAGTCTGACTTGTATACACATGTAGTCTTATTAAGATTTTCCCAGGCATCTGGGAGGCCTGGGAGATTAGAAAGAAAACTGATTTTAAGGCCAAAAGTAAGCTTCAATTCTCGTCAAAATCTGTCACCTTTCTGGAAACTCTCCCCGAAAACCCCCGCACATGGCTCTATCTTTTCTCTTTAGCAGTGCCCACAAATCAAGGTTTTGAACTTTTACCTGACATCTTAAATAGACACACTTATTATTGGAAACATTACCTGAGTTCAACTCACGTCTTAAATGTCGTCAGTTGACGTTTATGTTCTCATGCGATTTATAATTCTTCAGAGAAAGGTTAACACTTAATTAAAGTACTGTTGGAAATTGCCTTTTCGATAAACCTGGGCCTTGTGCTTTCTTTGGCTTAAAGTGGAGAAAAAAATAATCTTCCTCGATCTGTAGGTCTCTTGTTAAACTCAAGTCATTTCAGGACCCAGAGGGAAGCCAAAGGAGGAATGGAAGCAAGGCTGCCTGTCTCTAGGCCCTCAGAGAACAGGAGTACCTTTTGAAAACTACTCTCACAAGGGAGGTGGTTTCCTGGGTCATTGGCCAAGTGTTGGATTCTTCTCCTTTGGAAACTAACTAAGGTTAAGCCAAAGCCAGATTGCTGGTTTCTCCTTGAGTTAATCACTCTGAAGAAATGAGCAGAAAACTTGGAGAGCTACAGGCTGGGGAACCAGAAAGATGTTTTGCCTATTGGCCATGAGCTTCTTTTGAGGAGGACGCACTGTGTGGCCTCAAAACCACTATCAATCTAACCCACTATTAAAAATTTAAAAAACATTGTTAATCCAACCTAGAAGGATGTTGTTCCTCACTTAGCTAGAGAGAAGGTCTTCTGACTGTTCCCTCCTCTTGATCAAATTTCCAGCAGGGAGTGGGTGAGCTGTGGGGGTGGGGTGGGGACAGTGGCTTTATGGACTTCAGGAAGAGCAAAAGGGTCACAACCTGGATGTATGCACAGGAATCCACATGGAACATGTAGTTGGATCCCACAGTGCATTTTCTTGGGGTTTAGTTTATTAAGTTGAGTGTAGAAAAAGTTGTTTGTGACATTTGTTTTTTATACAAGGGAAGCATTTCGACATTATAGAATAGCATTTGGTGCCAATTTCTATTTTCAGCTCCTTGCCTATAGAGAGCTTGCTGAAGATATCAAAATGAGGGCATGAGAGTTTTATTAGGATAATGTTTTTTTAAAAAATGGCTTTTGTTTAAAAAACAAAGAAAAACCTCAACAAAACAGAGTCTATCAGATTATTCAAAGGTTAATGGCTTTTGAAAACTTGTTTTGAAAAAAAAAAAAAAGATATTTATATAAAAATTAGCAAAAAAAAATATTATATGGCATAAGGAAATAGGCCAAATCATAGGAGATTGAGATGTGCATGACCACAAGACTTATCTATAGCCAGTTTCTCATTTGAAAGCCTTGCAAAGTTTGTGGAAAATTACTTATGAGCAAAAAGGTCGATAAATGCCTGATGGTATAAATCTGATGTGACTGACTTTTGTGTGTTGCCAGTTACTTCTTTAGACACAGAGTCTGGTAATGAGCTAGTCTAATACATGTGCCATATTGCAAACTTATAAAAAGGGGCTTCTAAGTGAATCTAGAAGAACCTGTATTAGACCAGGGCCCAAGATTTTTAGCAGATCTGATGTCAAAGTTGGAAATCCAGCCAAACCACAAATGAGCTAAATAACAGCAGGAAGCATAAGTGTAGTACTGGTTTTAAGGAATTGAGGGGAAAGCTGGGACTGCCCTTTTATTCAACCCCATGCTCTTTGACACTAAGTGGGGGGCGCTGGGTCAGTCTACTTCCTCCTAAAACCCGCAACAGCATCAACAGAGAGGCATCGTATAATGGCCAAGAAAGTGTCTCTAGGGCAGTGTCAGCTACTAGCTGGGTGACCTTGGGCAAGTTACTTATAACCTCTGAACCTCAGTTTCTACAACTATGAAATGGGGATACTGATAGTACCCACCTCATAGGATTGTTGTTGGGATTAAATGAGTTAGTACATGCAAAGTGCTTGAACAGTGCCTGGTACGTAGCTCAAAGAACGTTGGCTCTTATCATCATTAGGGTGTGTTAGCTTGGTTTGTGTGTGAGGGGAGGTGAGGCTGGTATTCAGTTGAACTTCCTAAAAAAATCATGCCAGACCTTGGCGTTTGACAGAGCAAGCGAGAAAGAGGTTAATTGTTTTAGCCTTTCTCCAAAAGCTCTGATGCAAAATATCAGCCTTGGCAAATGAACTAGGAACAGATAAATGTTCTCAGTGTTTTTGGCCACATCCTCTATTATTAGTAAGAAGCACATTTCCTTGTGGGGTGAACATTAGGGACAAAAATAAGGCTCTTCAGATTACCACCCCTTTTATTAATGCCGTTGAAGCACTTGGGCTCGCATTGAGGCCGACTGGCAAATGCATCCTCACAAAAGCAAATGGGATGCATTTAAGGTCCTATTCACTTTGAGAAGGAAAAAAAAGGGATGTTGGCACTGGAAATGCAATATGTGATGTCAGTGATGGCTGTTAACCTTCTGAGATGGGGGTCCAAGTCACAGCTCTTAGGGGGTCATAAGGTAGGGAGCAGCTGAATGTTATTTTGAGGCTCCGGAAAGATCTGTAGGCACGTGGGAGCTGTCTATGTACAAGCAGATTTGCCCTTAATAGCAAATGATTTTGCTGGAGCCTATTTCACAACTTCAGCAGGGAGATATTAAAACTTTCAGTGAATTTTACTTTTCTTTGAACCAGTGAAAGAACAAGGAAAAAAGAAAAATTAAAGCATTGCCTAATGGCAAGATCCTCCCCAAATCCTTTAACTCAGTTTTGCTTTTCCTAGCATTATCAAGCTTGGTAACTCCTTGTATTATGAGAATTCACAAAGAATTTTCTTGATTATTCAGAGTTTTCATCTGGAAAGAAATCTGCAGCACTATGGGTGCCGGGCATACTTGTTTGCCTAGGATACCCAGCCCTGCTCTGGGACAAGGGAACAGTAGGATGCCCTAGGGGATAAGGAGTTCTCAAGCAGCTTTCCAAATTAGAAAGAGGCATGTGGCCTCTGGAGCTTACACTATCACCCATACTTACTGCTGCCATGAACTGGGGGTTTGGGGATGTATGTGAAATGAAGCTGAGTGGATTTTGTTAAAATGCCTCATGAGAAATATCAGCTGCTTCACAAAGTGTTTCTATAAAACTTCACATGTAAAACTAAAACAGATTCATTTACCTCTCAAGATGGTCTCTGGTTGCAAATGTAGGTATTACAAATTTGGTTCCACTATGCACAGAGAAATAACTGAGCATAACTGACTTACTACCACGATGATGACCCCAGAACTCCCAGGTGAGTCTGGGAACATACGATGCTTGGGCAATTTAGAGTTATAGGTAAAACCCTAAAATGACTTCCCATGAGAGGCTGTGAAATTCCTTTTCTTGGAGAATTTGAGGGGAAAGGGGATCCAGGGGGCTGAGAGGAATGTCTAGCTTAATCCTTTGCTATGGTTCCATAAACTTCAGCCAGAAACTTGCCTTTGTAAATACTCAAGTTACATTTAACTCAAACCAAATGACTAGAGGGCTGATTCAGTATTTAAATTGTTCTGGAAAACTTTTTAAAAATTGCTTTTGCATTTCTATTTTACAGAGTAAAAAAGGACAATCACAGAAAAGCACAACCAACTGTGACCGATACAAGTGGAAAAAAACCTGAGCATAACAATGAGAAGCCTTATGGGCGGAATTGCAAGAAGACAGTCTAATCTTGCCTCGTCTGCGTGTGCAATTATGTATGGATGAAAAATTACAGGGGCTAATAATTACAGCAGCAATTGTCCACTTGCAGAACAATTAGCCCTTTGCTCCTCATTCTGAGAAAGTGACTAATTGTACCCACAGCAAGCCAACTATTGGTGCATTTATTTTGGAATGAAATTTTATGCTTGCCAGTAAGTGCCACCTACAGGAGCAGGAGATGTAGGATGCTGTGCAGCCCAGTGCCTGGGGGACCCAGGCTTTGAAATCCTCACCTTCTAGCCCAGGCCAGCACTGAGTTATGTGGGCAAGTGCATAAAAATGCTAATGCCGGAGCTCTTGTGGACCACATCATGCCATCTATATCTTAAAAAAAATGAGGAAAGTAAAAATAGAATTCAGGTAATGATAACAATTATACTTAATGAGTACCTTTCATTGGAGATCATAAATGCCTTCTAGTTAAATTTCACAGCCCTTCTGTGAGACAGAAAGGAGAAATATTTGTAAGCTAAACTTTACTTTTCAGCCAAAGAAACAAAAGCACTTTAGGGAGTAATCTGAATTTATGTCTGAAATGGGTAGGGGATAAACCCCAGAGATTTCTAGCTTCTTGATCCAGAAATTATCCTCTTGCTTATTTTATTTAGGTACTTAGAAAAGAGATAAGATATGCAATGTGTCAAGTGGGTTACAGATTGGCAAAAAGAGATCCTTTCACACTCCGTCTCTACTCCCTCCCCCGCCCCCCACTCATAGTCACAGTGAGGTTTGTTTTAGTTTGCTAAAGGCTGCCAATGCAAAATACCAGAAATGAATTGCTTTTATAATGGGAATTTATTAAGGTAAAATCTTATAGTTCTGAGGCTGTGAAAATATCCAAATCAAGGCATCATCAGAGATCTATCTCACTAAAGGTTGGCTGCTGGCAATCCTGGGCTCCTGTCTCGTACAAGGCAAAATGGTGGCCGGTCTCTGCCTTCTCCTCCAGGTTCACTTCCTCCCCAAGCTCAGCTGTGGGTGATCAAGCATATGGCTCATCAAGCATATGGCTCATCTCTTCTCGGGCCTTGTCTCTTCCGCCTCAGGCTGCTCCACTGATTACAGCCTCTAGCCTCTCTCTCCCCCTTTGGGGGTTTCTCTGCCTTTCTGCAGCTGTAGGCGATCCTGGAGTCCTCTCTCACAGGGCAGGGTAAAAATGGCAGCTCTCTTTGTCTGTGGGTCTCTGCATGATTCTCCCATTTATATAGGGCTCCAGCAAGAGGGCTGAGCCTCACTGAAGTGCTCCAATCAAAGGCTCCCAACTGAATTCAATCCAATCAAAGGGTCCCACACCCACAGAAATGGATTAACTCCAAGAACATGATCTTTTCTGGGACTCACAAAAAGCTTTAAACTGTCACGAGGTTACATAAAGTTCCTGGTTTAATTAGCCAAGAATACAGAAGCTTATGAGATGTGAGGTGGACATGCAGGGCAGGAAGAGAGATGGCGTCTCTCTGGGTGTCTTCTTAGGGCCCCACATTTCCTTCTGGGGTACATGGCTGTGGGTAACACTTCCCACACACCCAGTACCTGCCATATCTGTAAGGCTCCACTCTTGCTGCTGCACAGATTACAGACCTCAACTCATACCATTCCATAACATTTTACCCAAGCAACCATGCCTTTCCGTTTAAAAAATGTTCATACACATCCTTGAAGGCCATTGGCTTCAAGAACACAGAGTCAGGGCTCTCGAGTCCCTGAGCAGCTTCTTTGCCTCCAATATTGTAGGGGCATGGAGCAGGAGACCCTTTGACTCATTGTGCTCCTTTTTATCTGGGTGTTTTAATAGTTTTATCTGAGGACTTGATTATACATCTATTTTGCAGCAGTCCATCCCCTGACCCTGGGTGGCTAGTCAGATAAGTGCATTTTTTTTTTTTTTTTTTT
>JAQZBX010037271.1:7285-23956 GCA_029593785.1 Cabassous unicinctus | reverse complement strand
AAAATTAATTCAATAATGGTAACTACATGTACTGGGAGCATAATGACAAGCTAGATCCAATTGTTTTTCTCTGATTTTTAATCTTTGGATAACCCCTCTTTTGAATCAGTAATTTTGGGGAGATCTTTGTGAATTAATTTATGAATCTGTCCTCTATTGACAGCAAGATCTAGTTTTTCTTTCACATAAAGTATTTCTGATTAGTCTCACAATTCTTTTAGTTTTTCTCATGTTTATAGGGATTCTGACATCATTATCCATATGTAAATAACTGCTGCTATGTCTTATTCTACTTCTTTGAAAGTAGACCAGACATGTTTAAATATATTACTTGTTTGAAATTAGACCAGACATTTTACCAGATTCCTCCTACAGGCATCCCCAAAAAAGTTCTTTCTGTTTTTGTGTTGTTTTTGGCTACCTCTTGGTATGATATACAAAAAAATCCAATCTTATGGATACCACCAGCCCTAGAAAGAGGAGTGTGGCATAATCTGCTATGCCACCTGTAACTGTTGGGCAGTTTGATGTAATTATGAATTCAAAAAATACAACTGGGTCATGCTTGTAAACTGATCTGTTAATCTGGGCATGATTAAGTTATAATAAGGACGTTATCAAATAAATACTCTGTATAAAGACCAACCCATTTTTGGTATTTCACATTAGCACCACTTTGGCTGACTAAGACAGAATTTGGTACTGAGGAGTGGGGAAGTGCTTTTGTAATTACCAAAATGTTGGAATGGTTTTATAAATGGGTAAGGGGTATTTTTTTGGAGGAATTGTGAAATGCTTGGTAGAAAAGTCCTAGATCACTTTGAAGAGACTGTTGATAGTAATATGGACACTGAAGACACTTTCTATGATGCCTTAGAAGTAAATGGTGAAACTATTATTGGAAACTGGGGGAAAGGTGATCCATGTTTTAAAGTTGTGGAGAACTTAGCAAGGTTAACTCCTGGTGTTATATGGAAGACAGAATTTGAAAATGGTGAACTGGAGCATTTAGCTGAACAACTTTCCAAGCTAAACTCAGAGAATGTGACTTGGCGTCTCCTTGCAGCTTATAGCAAAATACTAGATGAATGAAATACACTAAGGACTGAACTTTTGGGCACAAAGTAAACATAAACTGATTCCGGAACTTCCAAGTTTCTGGAAATCAAATTCCCAGATGAAAATGCCGTATTTGAAGACTTTACTAAACTTGGAACTCATTACACAGAATTGAAGATGCAGTTATCTCAGAAAGACTTGTGGAAAGTCTTACTGTCTGATGGCATGGCCTCTGTTACCTGCATACTAAACCAACAAAGTTTTGAGAGAGCTATATGAACAAAACCACTGTCACCTTGGACAAAAAAGAGGACATGGAAAGGAGAGATTGAAGGGGAGTCAGCTTTAAGAAGAAAATTGTGGAAGCAGAGATCTGGATTTAGACATCTCCTTGGGCCAAGAGAGGAGCCCCAACCATGTGTACAGAGATGGTGAGTTTGCTCCTGCAGTTGAAGAGGGTGGATGTTCCTACCCGATGTTCTGAGAAAGTTTTGATGCCCCATGGTGCAGAGAGGGTTAGTTTTCCCCAGCAGTTGAAGAGGATGGATGTCCGCACCTGATATTCTGGGGGAGTTTGGCCATCCCAGGGTGCAGATAGGGTGGAGCACATTCCTCAAAGATTAGGGTGGTTAAGGTTAGCACCCCATAGGTCTGAGAGGGGTGTACCTGTCCCCCATGGATTAGAGAAGGCCAGGTGGTCCACCTATTGCTCTGAGAGGGTTGAAACTGTATGCCAAATGTTAGGAAAGGCCAGGTGGTCAATTCGTTGCTCTGAGAGGGTTGAACCTGTATGCCAAAGTTTAGGGGGAATGTTTTCTTCCCCTCACTGTACTAGGGGGGCTAAGACTGTAACCCAAAGATTGGGTAAGGTGTGGCAATCACCCCAACACTCTTGGAGGGTGACGTCTGGAGCTTGGTTGACACCCAGATGCTGGATGAGGGAGGAATCAAGAAAGTGGCCATTGGGAAAGCCTGTGGAAAGGGTGGGTCCCCATGTGGCCCCAAGGAGAAGAAACCATTGTCTTAAGAATGACTCAGACTTTGAAATCGAGTGGAGGATGCCCTGCACTTTTGCTGAACTGTAGAGGATCCATGACTCATGTTTAACATCCCAATTTCTCCTTATGATATTGAAAATGTTTATCCTTTGTCTTTCCATTTGTGTATTGGAAGCAGTTAAATAGTTTTTGTAAGTTTCACAGGTCTACAGCAGACGGGATTTTGCCTGAAGACAAACTGCATTTCTTTAAACTGCCTATGATATGATTTTGTACTTGAATTGTTACTGATTTAAGGTTTTTGAATATTGTAATGTATTTTTGGAATTCAGAAGGTGGAGTGTAACAGTTCAGCATTTTGATGTAATTATGAGTTCCAAAAGTATAATTGGGTCATGCTTGTAAATTGATCTGTTAATCTGAGCATGATTATGTTATGATTTGGGTGTTGACTGGGCCACATCAGTAGGGCATTGAGCCCCACCCCTTGGTGGGTGGGGAATCAAATATAAAAGGCATGGCAAGAACAGAGTTAAAGCAGCTTTTGAGAAGCAGTTTTGATATTGGAGAGAAGGCCCCAGGAGAAGAGAAGTGAGCCCTTCACCTGATTGTCTACAGCTGACCTTGTGTAGGAAACAGGAGCTAAGCCGGAGAGAAATGCAGCCCCGGGAAGAAAGGAACCCAAGAAGCCTGAACCCTGGCAAACATCAGCAGCTGTCTTGCTCCAACATGTGACAATGGACTTTGGTGAGGGAAGAAACTTGTGCTTTATGGCCTGGTAAATGTGGACTTCTACCCAAAATAAATTCCCTTTATAAAGACCAACCCATTTTTGGTATTTCACCTTAGCACCCCTTTGGCTGACTAATACACCACCTTAGATGTAATCAGTGTACAGGCTTTCACACAGTTTAATTATAATTTTTAAATAAATGTTCTGGTAATTTTTGCCTCAGGTTCCCAACCAATGATGTGGCATCATGAGAAATGAAGAGAATTGAAATGAAGATGTTTAGGGAGAAATTTGTGGATCTGTTGTCTTCTGGCAGAATGTATCTGTGGTGCTGAAATGGGCCATCTAGGCCATATTCTTCAGGTTGGTGATACTTTGCTTAGCAGCTCTGAATGATGAGGAAGCTGCAAGATGAGTTCACACATGTTAGCAGGCAGGTAGTCATCGCTGTGTGATATGAGTTCTATTTCTTTTAAGGAGCTCCAAGTCAAATGTGAAATGAAGGAATAATTTATCTTTTTTTTTTCATTAGAAAATGCAAAGCTACATGGCTTCCTAACACTAGCACAGCCACTACAAATATAGAACTCAGCTGAAAGGTACAGCTATAGTAGCAAAAGAGGACACAGCATTCCTTGGTCTGAAACATCCTGGATCTCTGTCAATAATACATGATGGTATCCATCAGGAAGTGCTTGAGCTCACCTGTGGTGGTTCCACACTCAAATGTGTCCCAGTGGATTCCATAGTTTTTTACCAAAGGGTGAAGAAAACTCCTTTTCATGTCTGTCAGGAAAATATCCCATCTTGTTTTAAAGCCCAATCACAGCCCTTGAAAAATCAACAGAGAAGGATTTTTCCCCATGACAGACAAATTTTCAAGAAAGCAAGTGTTCCAGGTGCAGATACTGAAGGTCTCCTATGAGCACTGAATTCTGGTTTCCAGGGTTGCCCTGCAATTCAATCCTTACGTGGCTGACTAGAAATGTGCTGTTTGAATTGAATTTCTGAATGGAAGTGGGCAAGCCAGAATTCACCATGACATGTCTAGTTCTAGAGTCTTGGCCCTTGATGGCTATTCTGCAGTTTCTTAGAAAGTAAATCATACACTTAAAAAAGAGTCCTGTAACTCTACATCTACATAAGTGAACTGAAAATATTTTCATAAAACATCCCATTCACAACAATTTCTAGGTCACCATAAAGAGGAAAAAATAAAAATTTTAATCAACAGGTGAAAAAAAAAAAAAATGAAGATGAAGAGAAAGAGGAAGCCTGGTTGGTAAGAGTAATATATTGTCTGAGATGTGCCTCTCATTCCAGAAAAAAGAGAGAGAGGTAATTGACTAGTAACACTAAAGACCAGAGTCCCTCTTCTATTTAAAAAGAGGGAGACAAGCCTGTCTAGAGTGGGCTTGAGAGCCATGGCAGATATTTGCAGGTCAAGAAATCATAGGGCCAGATTTTTACTTAAAAAGATGGAGATGATGCAATGGGGAGAGCATTTCTTTGACCATTTAGATATAAAGATCTGGTGTGCACCCACAGCCCTGGGAAGACCCCTTTGACACAGAGTCATGGAACTTTCTTTAAAAGGAATCCCCTCTCCCCAAGTTACCAGACAGCCTTTGCTCAACCAAACTCCTACTATCAGCAAGGCTTTTGCCAGGTGAACTATCAGCAGGATGTGAGATGGTCTCATATCAGTTGCAGATCAGGCCCAGGCAGTCACCCTACAGAGGCCATACAGCCCCCTCCCTGAAGGACCCATCCTTCTCTTTCTGCATATCAAATGCCCTGTCTTCTGTCTCAATGGAAATTGTGACTATTGGAAAAATTCTTATCAAACAGCAATGCCTAGTGGTAGCTTCTTTGGCTCTTTCTTTTCCCCATTGTAGCCATTGATACCATAACACCTTGCCTGGAATACACATAAGCCCAGACAATTGCATTTATAAAATCATAGCATGTTCCTATTTTCCTTTCCCTTTGCTTTGAGGATCAGTAGTAGGCTTTGTGACTTTCAGGAAAAGGAGTTGTCAGCCCTGGGTGATAGCCACTGACCAGGCATCTTGTGGACTCTACCTCACCATCCTCTTTCTCCATATCTCCCCAGCATTTTGTCAGCCATAGTCAGATCCCAAGCAGAGTGATATGGAAAGGCAGTTGTGGTCTAAGTCTCTTCCCAACTTATATCACTACCATGGATACTTTACCTAAAATACCAAGTGAATTACAGTTCTGAAATCATCAGGGTTTTAGTAGGTCTTTATAAGCATGTTCAGAGTTGTGACCCCTGTAATCTTTCATATATGGGCAATAGATTTTCTGCAGATATGCTAAGACAGTTTGGTGAGACAACATTAGTTTTTCAACAAGAAGTGTTCAATGAATTACATATTGATATACAATCCAGCCAACGTCATGCTGGTGAGAACATATGCATATCCAAGATCAATTGGGACACCCTATACCAGGGATTCATAACCTCTTTTGTTCCAAAGACCAGTTTGCCAGTCAGGTAAAAACCACAGACCCCTTCTCAGAATGTAGTGGCAGATAGTTTTATGATACTCTACATAGGCATATCTTTAAATTATAGGATAATTCAAAATAAATTCAAGGTCACAGACCCCCTGAAATCTTTCAGTGGACCTCTTGGGGTCCATGGGCCTCTGGTTAAAAATCTGCCCTAGACAGAGAGAGGAGGTTGTTGATGAGTGCAGTCAGTGGGGATCACAAATTTTCTTCATTACCCCATGAAATGTCAAGCAGGGTCCTGAAAGGGAGTCCAAACTGGAAACTGAAACTCAAATTTTACTTGATTGGAAACACAAACAATACTTAAACATTTTGTTCAAGAGGACAAGGAAGACCAAAACAACATCAACAATCAAAACTGATGAATTTGGCTTGATTAAAATTAAGGACATTTGTTTAGACAAAGACAGAAAAGCCAAGCAGATTTACAGAATATAT
Source organism: Cabassous unicinctus (assembly GCA_029593785.1). NCBI lineage: Eukaryota > Metazoa > Chordata > Mammalia > Cingulata > Chlamyphoridae > Cabassous > Cabassous unicinctus. The sequence continues at coordinate 18,187 of JAQZBX010037271.1, read as the reverse complement.
ATGTAGATGTCATATCTAATTAAGAGCTTGTATCCAGAATATATGAAGAACACTTAAACTGAATCCTAAGCATACAGTCATTCCAATTAAAAATAGCTAAATGATCTTAATAGTACCTTTTTAAAAAAGATGTATGGATGGGAAATAATATATGAAGAAAAGCTCAACATATTAGTCATGAGTGAAATGCAAATTAGTACCTAATCATATACCACAACACACTAGCTTGAAAAAAAAAAAATAGTGGCATGAATGCAGAACTGGAACTCACATTTATTACTCATGTGAATTAAAAACAATACAGCCATTTTGGAATATAATGCCAGTTTCTTATAAAATAAATCATACACTTAATAAATGGTCCTTTAATCCTATTGTACCTATTTACCCAAGTGAATGGAAATTATTTCCACACAAAATCTGATACACAAATATTTAAGCAGCTTTGTTCTTGGTCTCAAAAACTGGAAAACATAAAAGTGTTGATTAACACATGGAAAAAAGAGGGGAATGAGGAGAAAGGGCAGACTGGTTGGTAAGAGTAAGATGGGATCAGAGTGGCTATTCTCATACAAGAAAAAGAAAAAAGAGAAAGAAAGAGGTAAATGCCTAGGAATGCTAAAGACTCCAAGCCCCTCCTCTATTTACATACAGACCACTCCAGAGCTGGCTGATGGCCAAGGCAGATGCCCACAGGCAAACAATTCATAAAGCCAGGTTTTTACTTAAAAAAATATAGATGATGCATTTCTTTGAGCATTGAGATAGAACAGTCCCTAACTGCATCTCCTGCTGTGGGGAGACCACTTTGACACAGTCATGGAACATTTTTTACTGGAAAACTCCTCTGCATAAGTTTTTAGCCAGCATGGCTCAAGTACATCTTTATACCAGTAAGGGTTAGTCCAGGAGAGTTATCAGCAGTAGGAGAGGTTCTCACATCAGTCACAGATGAGGCCCAGGCAGCCACGCTACACGGGCCCACACAGGACCTTTCCTGAAATGTCCCTGTTTCCAATCTTGTATTAAAAGCCCAGTCCCCTGCCCCTCTGGTAATTATGATTATAGGAACAATTCTTATCCAACAGCAACACCTTGTGTTGGCTTGTTATGCTGTTACTTTCTGTACCATAGTTAATGATGCTTTAACAACTTGCCTGGAATAAATAGAAACCCTGACAATTGTATACATAAAATCACAGGTTGTCCTTCCCCATGATCTAGGTATCAGTGGTCTTGACATCTTCAGGTCAAGGGGGTCATCAGTCCAGGAAGTGGCCATTGACCAGCCATCCTGTGGTCTTCCCCTGCCATCCTCCTTCCACAGGCCTCCCTAGGACTTTCTCAGCCAATAGGTTCCCAAAGCAGAGATATAACAAAGGCAGTCCTGGAATAAAAGTCTCACTCCCAAATATGTTGTCACAATGGACACTTTGACTAAAATGTTCATTGAATTTCATCCCTGATATTGTTCAGCTTTTAGTAGGTCTTTGTAAGTTTGTTCAGAGTTGAGACCCCAGTAGAATGACAATTTTGCAGAAGGGAATTAGCCAGTGATGAAGTTGCTCATGGAAGTAGGTGCCCACATGTCCTTGGAAAGGCACCCACCTGAGCAAGTAGGTGTCCTTCCCTGTGGCATTCAGCTTAGGAACTACTTACCTGTAGAGGCCAGGCATCATTTGGTTATTTCTCATGAATAGTCTAAGCTCAGATGGAAGGATGTCAGGCAATTTAGTGCCAGTTCCCAGAGGTGGCTGTAACCAAGATCTGTTAGTTTTCTGTGAGTTATTTCCTGTAGACTATTTCAGGCTTTTTTTCAAACTTAAGAAGAAATCCTTAGCCTTTGCTCACAAAACCACTAGCAGATTTTAATCATCTCTTTCAATTGCAGACATTCTGAAAGCTAGAAGCCTCGGTGTAGAGGAACATGGGATATAGCCACAGGCTCCTCTCCACTCAAAACCTTCTTCCAATGACTCCAACCACAGGTGGCAGGTTAAAAATTGCAGGGCCTCTGGGAAACTCCCCACTATGGAGCATTCCCATTCCTCACTTTTCCTAGCCCCATTTGAGAATCACTGGAATGGAGGCAGATGTTTAGCTTCTAGCCAGATGAAGGTTCTAGATCTCTGTGATCATCTCCTGAAAGGACAGGGAAGAGGGTTGATGGGCAGGAGGGAGGGAGGGCTCTGAGAAGACAGGGCCTCCACAGAGGAAGCCAAGCAGCTGGTGGACAGGAGGGTCCTGTGGAGTGGTGGACAGCACTCTGCTACAGATGTCTGATTGACCCTGCGAGCCTAAGCTGGGATAAAATGTGGACAGAGGGGTCTGGGTGAAGGGAGGATGCTCCCCAGCTCCTAGTCCTCCTTCCTGACTCTCCACCACATGGTACCCAGCTGGGACCTACCCCCTCTATGAATCTGGGACCAGGACACAGGTCTCTGCTCCCCTCCCAAACCCACTCTTTCTGTCCCTGGTGTTGCTAAAGGAAAAGCAGGGGAACACCAGGCAAAGCCCCTTTAGAGTCAGAAAGGTAATACCACAATTCACAAGTTCAGTGAACACAGTAAGCACTTTAGCAGGATGAGCACCTGTAGGGAATTTAAATGGAGGATTTTGGAGTTGACCCAGAAGGAGATGTGACTACTGGATGGCAGTAACACACTATCTATTCTTAGGTAGCATGGTGTTGACTGCTTTGTAGGAGGGGAAACTTGCAGGAAAACTTCCGGAGTCCACAGGTGGGAAGGAGTCCCCTGAATAGAAAGCAGGGCAAGGAATGCCAAGGCAGCTTGGGGCCTTATAGGCATCCGCACTTAGCCTACAAACTGGGAGCTTGTATTGGGCCAGTATCCTGGGGTATGCAAAGCTGGTGAACATTAAATGACTAAAAAATGTTTATTTGGCTAATTTGAAGACAATTGCATGTGTCAGTATTTGAGTTTGGCTGTGTCCCAAAGACCTCAAAATAACTTTATTTCTCCATAGGTATTTTCTCAAGAAGCTTTTCTGTGAAAGAGCCTGCTAGGCAAGCCAGCTTTGAGAGTTTTAAAGCTACTATGTCTGAGATGACTCCTCAGTATTACCAACAATACTAAGCCCCTCCCACAAGTTCATTTGTCCCTGTCTCTATGTTGGATGAGGGCTTTCCAAGGTGGAGGGATCTTTCCTTGGGAAGACTCCTCCATGGGATGCATCCCCTAGGGCTGGTGCACAGGATGATAATGGATGACAATGGTTATGAGGTAAACACACCACTTGGAAGATCTTTCATTTCTTCATAGGTAGATGTTTGTTTGTTGACAGTCAATTCTAGGCCAAGCAATGCCATTTATACTGGCTTCCTCATTAAAAAAAAAACTGATTTCTTTAATGTAGACTCTCTTGGTAACTCCTAAATCAGGCAAGCCTCTTGTGAAATTTTCTGCCCTAGTCTCCAGGTCACATCCCAACCTCCTACTTCAGACAGTTGCATAAATAAACCTGGCTATAGGCCCAAGGGCCAGCGAGGGCCAAACTGTAGATATATTTACTTATGGAAACATTCACACCAACATTGATGTCTATCTTATTACGTATGTCTAAACCTATTAAATTAAAGGCTCAAAACATGACTTCTGCAACAATGTGTTTTCAGTTGCTCTGACAAAATTGTGCAGGTTTTATTTTCATGGAAACATGACAATTTATAACTCCTTTCCCACTCCTTCTGTCTTTTTATTCCCTATCCTACCCATCCTCCCTGACCTTAGAGCAAATGCAATTTTTGGTCAGCAGGCTCATGCTCATTCTGTCTTTCCCCACCAGCCTCCACAAATGATCTCCTTTTCTGAGTCCCCTGTAGAGAGCTGACAGTTCCTTGTGTCTTCTATTGGGTCCTTGTTCCTCCAAGACTCCCCAGAAACTCAGTCCCTGTTTTCACTGCTCTGATATTTGGGCAAAGGATGAAAATTAATGCCATGTGGTGACCACACGTCATGTTGGGCCTAGGCATCACTGTTAGTCCTGATGATGATAAGGATGGAGGTAGAAAAACAAACTACTTTCAGATGCTTTTAGCTCTGGTAGGTATTTTATTTAGAGGATCTCTGTGAAAGTGAAGGTAAGGCAGGATATTTTAATGTATTAATGAAATAGAAAACTGGTGTTATTTTATTCAGGGAAATAATAAAACAATAGAGTCATTTTGGTGACTTGGACAGCCAGGTAAGTGGCTTTGAATTGTTTTATTTTTGAGGTTCCAGGGCCATAGATTGAACCTGGGTCCTTGTATGTGGGAAGCTGGTGCTCAACTCCTGAGCCACATCAGCTCCTCTGTGTTGGTATTATAATATGTTTGTTTGTTGGTTGGTTTTAATTGTTCCTTTAGGAGGCACCAGGACCCAAATCCAGGACCTCCTATGTGGGAAGCAGGCACTCAACCAATTGAGCTGCAGTTACTCCCCTGAATTGTTTTTACTTAATAATAACTCCCTGGTTATTTAAATTGTTCACAGTACTTGCTTCAGCAGGATATATACTAAAATTGGAATGATACAGAGAAGATTAACATGGCCGCTGCACAAGGATGACATGCAAATACATGAAGGATTCCATAATTTTTAATACATATTTGGCTATTTTAATGGCTTCATTTTTGAAGAAGTTTTACATCACAGAAGGGTTACAACTGGGGCAGGGGAAGATCATTGCTGTGGGGTGTCAGTGATGGGGGAAACATTAAAGGAAGTTCACCTGGGCATACATATAAGGTATATAATAATGTTCAAAAGCTCATGGGACATTATCACAGTGGGTGGAGGCTCACACAATAACCAACAAAATATTGAATTCCATCCTGGAGAGCTCTGCCACAGTCCCCCAAATATAGGGCAATGACTGGCACAAGAGGATGACCCACTGATGGGCCCTTGATATTGGTGATTTATGCTTATGAGCCTTTGCTCTTGATATTTAAACTTAGCCTATTGTTGTGGGGTGCCTAAAATTTGCCTCCTGAGTGTCTCCTTGTTGCTCAGTTTTGGCCACTCTCTAAGCAAAACTCAGCATATAAATGCATTACCTTCCCTCCAGTATGGAACATGACTCCTGAGGATGAGTCTCCCTGGCACCAAGGGATTACTACCAAGAAGCAACTAGCAATGCAACTGGAGAAAGACCTCAAATAAAAAGGGGAAAAGGTGAAGACAAATGAACTTATATGGCTAAAAGACTTCAAAGTGAGTCAGGAAGTCATCCCAGATGTAACACTCATGCACATGTCAGCAGGATCTCATAGACTGCCAAAGTGGATACTACCCCAAGTAGTGGGGCTCCTGAAGGCTTTGGAGGCACCCAGGTCCTATGGTCAGGGCAGATAGCTCTGGAGTTTGGTGTCTTGTCAGTGGGCCCAACTTTGAAATTTGTGCTCCTGAGAGTGAGAGAGTTGTATTCAATTATGTCTTCCCTACACATGACTCATCTCTCCCTTCTATTTAAACTTATAGTTGGTGCTGGAGGTAGTAGAAGTACATCCAAGAAACTCAAATCTTTGGGCTGTCCATATGCCAACTGGGCCCAGAATCTCAGCAGAGTTGCAACACCTACTCTACAGCTAATTGGACTCACCCAGGACAACTAACAAGGAGATGATGATGGACAATGACAATCCCGAGGAACACAGAATGTCTGCAACTGCAAGCAAAATAGTCCTATCCATCTTCCCCATGGGATATGAGCTCACTTGCAATTTGAAGTGGAGTAGACATCACTCTCCCAGAATCCTTAGGATTGGGGAAAGAACTATGGTCTAGAGTGGACTCACTGGTATTCTACTATAAATATATGGTGATTCTAGCAGTGGAAGAAATTACAACATTGATTTTGAGCCAGTGGCCACTTAAGGCTCTGGGGGCAGGGAGAGGGAAAAACAGTTGTAATACAGGGGCTTTTTTGGGACTTGGGAATCATCCTGAATGACACTGCAATGACAGATATTGGTCATTTTATATCATCACATACCATGCAGAACTGTGTGGGAGAGAGTTTAGACTACAACATAAACTATGGTTCATGGTTAATGGCAAAATCCCAGGATGCATTTAACAATTGCAATGAATGTGCCATACTAATGAAGGATGTTCATGTGGGAGGGTGTGGGAGGTGTGGGGAGTGGGGCCTAAGGGAATCCCTATATATTTTTGTGTAACATTTGTATAATCTAAGTATCTTTTTTAAAACAATTTGTTGAAGTATATCATTCATACATGAACATACATAAACTATAAGTGTTCAGTAAACATCATGAACTTACAAAACAAACATGCATAACATCATACAGTGCTCCCACACATCAACCCCCAAAACACACTGCATTGTTGTGAAACATTTGTTAACAAATCATGAAAGAGCATCGTCAAAGTATTGCTACTAACTATAGTCCATATCTTCCTCCTCTATACATTTTTTAAGGATTTATTTATTTATTTATTTATTTATTTATTTACTTTTAATAAAAGTAAATAAATATACCTCCCCCATTTTTGCTGTTTCTGTGTCCTTTCACTGGGCAACTCTCTGTGTCCATATCCTGTGCCCTCTCTTCTCATCCATCTCCTCCTGTCTTCACTGGGATTTGATCCTTGGAATCTTTGATGTGGGAGAGAGGCATGCTACCTCCTGGACCACATTAGTTCCTGTTTTTTTGGTGTGTCTCATCTTGGTTTTCCCTTTTGTCACTCTCCTGTTTCATCATCATCTTGGTCTGTGGCTTGTGTGGCCTGAAAACACATCCAAACATGGGGCCTGGCAGCACACCCAAACACAGGGCCTGGTGGCTCAACCACTCATGGGGCCTGGCACTCACCTGCTTGGGGGGCCTGGCAGAACACCTTCTCATGGGACCTGGCAGTATACCCACACATGGGGCCTGATGACTCTCCTGAAGATGGGGCCTGATGGCTCACATGCTTGTGAGGCCTGGCAGCATGCTTGTGCATGGGGCCTGGTGGCTCACCTGCTTGTGGGGCCTGGTGGCATGCCCATGTATGGGCCTTTTGGCTCATTCACTTTCATGGCCTGGCAGTGTGCCCAAGCACAGGACCTGGCAGCTCACATGCTCATGGGGACTGGTAGTATACCCACACATGGGGCCTGTTGGCCCATGAAACTTCTATAATTTTCATTTTTTAGTTTTTATTGGGACATCCTGGAGATCAAACCTAGGTCCCTCCATATGGGAGATGGATGCCCAAACACCTGAGCCACATGTGTCCCTGCTATATCTCTTAAATTTGACCAAGATACCCAAACTTACAGTCTTTTCCCATACAGGATTGCCATATAATAAATCAGGCTTAGTTTATCACCAGCATTCTAAAAACCAGACCTATGGAGAAAAACTAGGTCTAGGAACACAGGAATGATTTCTAATATAGCAGATGTTTAGCCTACCCTGATAATCACAAAATCAAGTCAGTGAGAATATTTGCATGTAAGCATATTTTAAAAATATATATTATTCAAAAAAAATCAGATACCTAACAAACAAACAAACAAATAAATAAATAAATTGTTCATAGTAATAACAAGGCTAATAAAAGATCAATAAAGCCCCTTATTCTGTTAATATCTTATTTTTGCCCACCCATTTTAGGATTTCAGTTAGGGATCCAGAGTCAAAACTTTTGAAATAATTTTTAAACAAAGAAATCCCTGTGATTAAAATATTTTACTTTTCATAATAACCATTTCCAAAGATGATAATGAATTTAATTCTAGGCATGGTTTGCATGTCCTGGTTTATTGAAGGATATATTAGGCCAGAGTACCCCTTCAGACTCTATTCAATTTCTACAAATGCAAACCCTGGGCAATCCTTAGCCCTCAGTTACAGATGGGGACACTGAGGTCCTGAAAGGGGGATGGCCAGGCTGAGGCCCACAGAATTTGAGTGGCAAGGAAGGACCAGAGTCAGCTCTCTGCTCATGCTGGCTCTCAGGACCCCTACTCAGGCTTACCTTCTGTGATTTGCCTGGGGGAATGGAGTGGGTTCCATCTCCCTGCAGCTATGTGTGGTGGTCTCAGCATTTAGCCTGCAGAGCAGATTGGGGTTCAGTGGGAAATTGTGTGACCCTGAAACTCTGTGGTCCAGACCTGGACCAGTGTCTTTTACCTTTGAACATGGCTAATGCTGACTGTAGTCTCATCAGCCCAGGCACCCTTACTCAATGTCTAGTAGGCATGGTCAGCTCCAAGAAAGGAGCAACAGACTTCCTTCTTGTTGTGCAACCAGAAAGTGACTCCAAGTCAGAGGGCAAAAAGCTGGGGGACTTGGATGAGAATAGCCACCTCTGACCAAGCCTGAGGGTCCTGGCACCAGATAGAAGTGAGGGAATCCCAGTGGGAGGTAGTGTCCTGCAGAGTTAGATGGTATGTGGGGGGAAAGGGCATGCACACCTGTAGCAGTTTGATATTGTTTATGAATTCTAAAAATAGATATTGGATTGTTTGTAAACTGGCCTGTTCCCCTGGGCATATTAGATTATATTAGATTCAGAAGACTCTCTTTTACTTGATTAAAATATGATTGGGGCTTTGATTGGGCCAGATAAATAGGACTTTGTGTCTCCACACCCTTGGTGAGTGGGGACTCACAGAGAAAATGACATGACAGAGGAGACAGCTGGAGTATTGATGCTGGAGCCCCAGGGAATTAAACACATGGAGAAGCAGATATGTGAGGAAAGAGAGAAGACTACATGAGGCACATCAGAGGCCCTGGGAAGAGAATAAACCTGATAGTCTACAGCTGACCTTGTGAAGACAGCAGAGCAGCTGAGCCTGGAAAGAAATGAAGGAGCTGGGACCAAAGAGCCTTGGGAGGAAGGGGAAGGCCGAACCCTTGCAGAGACCAGCAGTCTTCCTGCTCCAACATGTGGCAACAAATTATGGTGAGGGAAGTAACTTATGCTTTATGGCCTTGTGACTGTAAGCTTCTACCCCAAATAAATACCATTTATGTAATTCATACTTTTTATCAGCATGCCTTTGGCTGACTAATACAACATCCTTCCCAGCTTTCAGCTTTTAAAATATTTGAATAAACTGAGAAAATTTATTCACTTGTGAAAAGTGCTTAAAAGCATTATTTATGTAAATTGTAAGATATGACAAATTCTGTGAGCAATTGCCATTCATTCATCAACAACATGACAAATCCTATAATCTAGCAGTGAAATGTTCTTCATTCTGTCCAACTGCCTGGTCTCAGCATACCTGCACAAAGGTCTTTTTCACAGAGAACCATCCCTCCCTTCTCTAGCCCTCTTCCCTCCTATTCCTTCCTAAATTAATTAATTTTCTTCTGAAATTGACAGAGGCATAATATAAAGAACTCAATCAAGATAACATAACAAATAAAAAAAAAATCCAACTTTCCACAAAATGGAAATGATTCATCATCAACATCAATCAGAGGAACCTCCTACCAGCTGTCTTCATACTCTTATATGGAGATGGAAGAATAGAAAGCTGACAGATAGAATATTTGTTTGGAAAGGTGAAAACAGACAGATTTAGCAATAGCCAGCTTCTAAGTTTGACAAATACATTTGTATAAAAGTATATTTTCTAGTTTACAATTAAACATAAATTTCATGTCTCCTGGACCTCACAAAAAATAAAGAGAGGATGTGTTTTTCTATATTGGCATTGCTGTGCAGGACTGGAGGCCAGCCTAACCTTCCCCCAACTGCTATGTGACTTTGTTTCTGTCATGGGAGCTTGAACAAGTACTTCTTTCTCTGTGAAGCTGAGAACTTGAGTGAGGCAAATTGGGACATACAGCCACCCTCCCCCTTGACTTAAGTTTTCAAGGAATACCATGGGCCATGTGAAGACACAACTTTTTCCTTCCAATGAAAATTTCAGGGCTTCATCTGTGAAACATGTTCTCCATTTAATTTTTATGTACTTTACTTCAGAGATACCTAACTCTCCTTAAGCCAGGTGATTTTGTCCTGTTGCCAGATGTCTTTTCTATAATTGCTCTAATTTGCTGGGCTTTATCTTTTTTCTGTATTACTGTGATTTTCCAAAAATTTCCTCCACACTGCTAATTTTTCTTCCAGCTATGTCTATTATGCTATACATTTATATATTAGTATTGTAGTTGTCATGTATTGGTTCTCATAATTAATCACCCTTTCTTTGTCTTTCTGTCATTCTATATGTGGGTCCTGAGATCCTTCACACTGAGTTACCTTTAAATGATGAATCCTTTCTTCTTGCATTTCCTGATACTGAAGTCTTTGGGGGGTGGTTGGCATTTGGGGAGGAGTCTTGATACCCTTTGAACAACTTTCATTGGATGTCTCCGCCTTTTTTCACTCTCTTGGAGAATATGCATGCAGTTTCACATGCTTCCCCATATGGGTGCATTTTTATTTGACATTCTAAGCTTTCTATGGACAGTCTTTTTTCCTCCTGGGAAAACCTTTGATATTGACCCTTTAAGTCTACCTCATCAACTTTCCCACTCTCTTCTTCAATATCTCTGATCACACATTCTAGAAATTAATGTCATATTGTATATATGATGTAAGGCACTGAAAAGTGTAGAGAATAACAAAAGGCACATTATAATCCTCTGATGATTTGAAGTGTTATGAACCCGAGAGTACTGAGAGCTGCAAGAGAAAAGTTCTTAAGGTTAATCCATTCCTGTGGTTGTAAACACTTTGTAAGTAGGTAAGACCTTTTGATGAGGCCACTTCAGTTGAGGTGTGACTCTCCTCAATGAAATGGTACTTAATCCTATTATTGGAGTCCTCTATGAAAATAGTGGAGACAGAGAGAGTGAGAGAGAGAGAGAGAGAGAGAGAGAGAGAGAGAGAGAGAGAGAGAGAGAGAGAGAGAGAGAGA
>JAQZBX010037270.1:10418-23959 GCA_029593785.1 Cabassous unicinctus | reverse complement strand
CAATTGAGTGAATATAATCTTCAATTGAGCAAAGGAGCCCCAGTCTCTGGCCTGGGCCCTATGCTCACTGATGCAGACAGAGCAGTTGCATCCTCTTTGGCCTGGTAGGTTCACCTGAGCAAGGACTTTGGTGTCCTTTCAGCAGCTGCTGCCTCCCAGGGCTCTCCCCAGGGACAAACAAACCTTCATCTTCCTGAGGATAGTGTGAGCTGAGCTCCAGCATCAGGGCTCAGAGTGGGCCTAAGCAGTCAGTGGATGGAAGCAAATTTGCATGATGAGCCCCTGCTTTGGCTGAGGATGGGACAGGAAAGGAGGCCTGGGGCAGCCCAGCTCCACTGGAGGCTCAGGGGCTTTGTCCACCATGGCCTGGACTTCTCTCCTCATTGTTCTCCTCTATCACTGCCCAGGTAGGGACAAGGTTCGGGGACCTGGGGCAGATCTCCCAGCCTGGGTCAGCACCACTGACTCAGACCTCCAAGCAGCTTAGACCTTGCCCCTGTCCCCACACACATCCCTGTCTCTGTCAGGAGGTTCCTTCTCCCAGCCTGTGCTAACACAGCCACTCTGCATCTCCTGGGATAATGGCCAGATTTCCCTGCACCCTCAGCAGTGATGTCAGTGTTGGTAGTAAATAATTACACTGGTACCAGCAAAAGACAGGGAACCCTCTCTGGTGTCTCCTGAAGTACAACACAGACTCAGACATGTACCAGGGCTCTGGGGTACCCAGTCACATTCTGGAGCCACAGATGTCCCAGCCAATGCAGGGTTTTTGCTCATCTCTGGGCTCCAGCCTGAGGACAAGGGTAAATATTACTGTTTGATTGGACATAACAATATTTATCACAGTGACATAGACAGATGGGAAAGTGGAACAAAAACCTGGCCTTCTCAGGGCCTTTGCTTATAACTCTTTTCTGCTACTAAAATAACTTTCATATGCACTGATTATATTTGGATATGGCTTCTAACGCATGATGGCTGATCCCATTTTCTCTTTCAATGTCTTTGAATTATCAGGGAAACAAAAAAATATAAACAGCAAAAAAAAAAAAAGGAAAAAAAAATTTCCCATAACAACAACATATTCTAACTCTGGATGGCCAATTGTGGTAAATTCAGAGCCTGTGGAGCTGGACTTTCACTCTACAGGAAAGCACCTCTGCCTGGCTATGATTCTCCTGGGATCAGAGGACCTGGGATACTTCAGTAGATGGACAGACTCTGGGCATCATGGCTGCTGCTCATTGGTGTCAGAGCAAAGACATCCCCTTCCCTTCCTGTCACCTGTGTTCAGGACTGGCTCATGTACCGTGTATCCTAAGGACAAGGCATGAAGCTGTGAAAGCAGATCCCTGGGAAAGTCCAGACACAGAGCTGGTCTGGCTCACTTGCTGGGACCTTCTCTTTCTGTAGTAATGTCAGGGAAAGTGGGTTAGACATGCAGGAATTTGGGTCCTGAAGCCAGCAAATCTCTTTTTGGGACTTGAGATGGTGAAGGAGATAGACACCTCACCATTGCTGGGAAACCCTGAGCCTGCTCCAGGGATGGTCTAATAACTCCCCTCTCTTCTGCCAGCAGAGTGGATGTCACCACAGCTGCAAAGAGCTACAACATCCATGTGAAAACTTGATAAAATAAGGAGAAATAGTCAAGGACATACCTATATGCCTCGTATGCAAGTTTAGTTTAGAAGAAGTTTTGTTTAAGGAGAAGGGATAACAAAACCTGCACTCCTAAGCTACATGAAAAAAATCCTTAGGATTTTATAAAAAAAAAATACAGAATTGATAATTGAATTTAGTGAGCTTTCCAGACATACAATTAACATACAAATATCATTTTTATTTTTGCACAATGGTACAAAAAATGGATATTGAAATTTAAAATATCCATAAAGATTAGCAACAAAGAAAGATAAAATACTTAAAATTAACAAAGAAATGCAATAAATATAATCTGAATAAAGAGATTAGGTGGAAATGTCTATATAAGTGTAGAGCTATACTACATACATGGATTGGAATATTCAATATTTTAAGGGATCAATTTTCCATACTGGCTTGAAGTCAATCTCAGAGATATTCCTGTAGACCATAATAAATTAAAATGGACATGTTGAACCTTGAATTTCAAATGCAATATAATGTATGGTAAAGAGCCAAAGCCATCTGGATACATGACCGAAAAGACTCCAAAGAAAGTTCAGAAATTGACCCATAGATTAACGGCTAATTGATTTCTGCAAAGGGCAAGAAGCAATTCAATAGGGGAGAGTAAATTCTTTTTAACAATCAGTGTTGAAACAATTGGATTTCTGCAATGAAAGACAAAAGAGAAATCTTGACCAATATTTCACCCCATACAAATAAACTCATCTGAGTTGTACAAGAGACCTAAATGTTAACCCTAAAACTACAATGTTTTATTAGTAAAACATTGTTTTATTACTAAATTGATTCCATCCTTGTGTCGATGCTTTCTTAAACAGGAATCAGAAAGAATTAAGCATAAAAACAATTCTCACTTCATTAAACTTGGAACATACTCTCACCAAAGAGTTGATAAAGAACATGAATAAAAAAGGCACAGAGAGAGATGAAACTCTAAAGCTTATGTATCTTGAATTTATAAACAAGCTATAAAATTCAACATTAAAATACAAATCACTGCAAAATAAAAAGAAAGCAAAATATATTAATTTTTAAATAGAGAAATTAAAAAATTTGAGAGTGACACGCTGTTTATTTACACTATAGTTATCTGTGCAGCAGTTGGGAGTAAATAAATAAATATTCATACTGTTACATGGGATAGATCCCAAAAGAAAAGTGTTATTATAAAAATGAAAGAAAAAGAGTGTAATTTTCAGAAGGAAAGTATTTATGTACATTTGTAAATGCAATCACAAAACCATAGTTAAATTAGTGAAAGATAAACATCATATGAAATAAGTGGACATGACATTTTGTACATAAGGATTATCCTCAGACTCTGTGTTGACTTAAGGTCCTGGGGCAGGGGGTATGCTTGAAAAATTAATGTGTTTCCCTGAAAACAGTTGAAGGGGTGGCAACAAATACCTAGTATGAAGACATCTGTTATTTTGCATCCATATTTTAGTAAAAACGTCACCCTTTGTTTTATTTTATAAAATAAAATATAAGTAAGAAGAATGTACTGGTTACTCATTTATGGAGCCCCTCATTGGTTACAACCAGATTGTTTCCTGGGGCTCTATTCACATCCCCGATAAACCTGAGCAATCCCCTGAGTGTCGGCATCAGAGGGGCCACCAACCATATCAAGGCCACAGGTCTGCACTCCTCATGTGTCTCAGTGTGTCCCTGACCTGATGGTGCCTACAGCCAGGTGGCCATTAGGGGGCGCTGTGGGATTGTCTTCAGGGTTAATGTGCTGAGCCCTCCCAGCTGGGGGCCCCTCACTGAGTTGCAAGAGAGTTGAAAACAGTAAGTTCACTGCGCTGTGACTGGGTTGCTGCTGTTGGGACTGCCCAGGACTCACCCAGGACTACAGTCAGTTGACTTCTTCTTACTCCTTTTCTTCCCCTGCCACAGAAACCTTGCCCATGGTATGGGTCACTGGGGGTGGTCAGGGAGCAGGGACATATTTGAAAACAGCAATTCCTTACTGTGGGGTTTTGGGACAGAATAAAACAGGCTCAGAGGAGTCCATGGTTCATGCTGAAGTCTGGGGAGGCAGTGCTTTGAGCACCTGCACCATGACTCAGTCCTCCCTCTTCCTCCTCCTCACTCTCTTCCCACATGTGTGCTGATGTAATGTGTGCAGGAAACTGTGTGTTTCAATAAAACTTTATTTACAAACACAGTAGACCCTGATTTGACCTGAGTGTCTTGTTTGCTTACCATGATGAAGAAATTGCTGCAGCACTACTCCCCCTCAGCAGAGACCCACAGCTTTAGGAAGATAACAGCTCCTCTCCTCCCCTTCAACTAAGGTCCACAGCTTTAGGAAGACAAGCTAAACTCTCACTTCTGCTTTTGTAAACCCCACCTGCCTGCTAGCTTAAGGAATTTGCTCATGTAAAGTCCCTATATAAACTAGTGAAAGCCAAAACTCAGGGCTCAGACTGTGGAGACTTAACTCTCCTCTGGGCCTGTGCATAATAAAATTTTGTTCCTCCACCTTTCTGAGTGCTGCTTGGTTTTCTCATTGTACGAGTTTCATCTGCCGCAACATTTGGTTCCCTGACCGGGAAACCCAACTGAGCAGGCCCGTTGTGCCTATGGCTTGGGACTGATGGGCATGACTGGTGGTAATCTCTGAGTGAATGAGGTAGGCACCACCCATCCTCTTAATGTGACCTCCTTCTGAGGAGGTCCCCGTGGGTCACATCCCCACACCCCGGCCTGACTCAGTGCGGAGGTGGACAGAACTGTACCTGAAGACTTCAGAAAGGTAAGGCCGCAGGTGCTGAATCCCAAGTCAGGCCTGTCTCTAGATGGAAGGGGAGACTTATCACCTCCTGAAAACTCAAGTATCAAGATTCCAGAATAGGGCAATCCCTGTGGGAGGGATTGCATAACCTCTGAGCAGTTGTATGTGAATGAGGACGGCAGAGGCTTGCCTCTGTTGTTGCAGTGTGTGGCTGAACAGCTCGTGCTGTGGAGTCTGAGTGGGCCCTAACCTGTTTTCTGTGGCTACGTCATATGGCACAATGGCTAACGTGGACTATACATGGCACCTTACCTAAGACAAGCCAAAATTCTCGTGAGAGACACAGATGGGGACACCTGAGTGCCCTCGAAAGAGGAAACCCCTTCCTTTGTCTTGTGCCACTGACTCAGGGTATGGGTTCATCACAGTCAAACCCCACTGTCTTAGACTGCATGCTTAAGAATTTTAAGAAGGACTTTTCCAGAGATTATGGCATCCGGATGAACCCCGGCACCCTCTGAACCTTATGTAAATTAGAGTGGCCCACTTTTAACATTGACTGGCCCTCGGAAGGGAACCTGGATGTAGCCAAGGTCCACACAGTGTGGCTGGTTGTCATGGGAACTCCCAGCCATGCTGATTAGTTTCCCTACATTGACTCTTGTTTAGAAATAGCCCAAACTCTTCCCCCTTGGGTTTGATTCTGCATTGGGAAAAAGGGACAGAGCAGGGTCTTAGTTGCACAAGGAACAGGGCCGCAGAAACTGGTCATTCATCAAGGATCCTTGGAAGAAGACCCACCACCCCTGCCTTACACTCTGGCCACTCTAGCCTCCCCTCCTAGCCCGGGAGTGCAGGGAGGTCTCCCAGAAACACCCTACCTTCAGTCCCTCTGGGACCATCGGCCCCCTCTGGAGAAAGCCCCAGAACCCCAGTAGTGTGGAGGCTCTGGTTGGCACAACCCATGCTACAAATGCCCCTCCATGAGATGCAGGGTCCAGCCCAGATCAGTGAGAATGGGACCATCCAATCCAGGAAGCCAGTTTTGTACTACCATCCCTTCACAACTACAGACCTCTTAAACTGGAAACACCATACCCTTTCCTACTCTGAAAAACCTCAAGCCCTGATTCATCTCATGGAGTCCATCTTCCAAACCCATTGTCCCAATTGGGATGACTCCTGCCAACTCCTCCTGACCTTGTTTAATACAGAGGAGAGACGATGGATCCTGATGAAAACCCAAAAATGGCTGCAAGAGCAGGCCCCTGCTGGTGTCTTGGACCCAGAATATTAGGCATGGGTGACAGTGCTGGAGGCACAGCCAAACTGAGACTTCAACACCAATCAGGGGCAGGCTGCCCTCCAGCAATTTCAGGAAGCGCTCCTCCAATGGTTCTGAGAAGAGTCAAAATGACCCACAAACATGACAAAGATGACCTTTGTCACTCAAAAGCTTGAACAATCTCTGGGCAATTTCTATGAATGACTTTGTGAAGCCTGTAGAATCTATACCCCTTTTGACCCAGAAGCTCTAGAGAACCAAAAGATGGTGAATGCCACCTTTGTCACACAGGCAGCAATGGACATTGAGAGAAAGCTCCAAAAATTAGAAGAGTTTGTGGGAATGAACATCTCTCAACACCTTGAAGTCAGGAAAAAAGTATTAATCAATCGGAATGAAACCACCAAATGAGAGGCCAAGAAGTGAATGAAACATCAAACCTCCTTGCTGGCAGTGGTCTTGGGAAATCCTGACCCCACCAGATGAGGAGGGCCAGCTTGAAAAGGTGGGACAAGCACCTAGAGGACAGCCCTGGCCAGAGACCAATGTGCCTACTGCAAAGAATGGACACTGGAAAAATGAGTGCCCCCCAAAGAATCAGACACATGAAGGGAACATCCCCAAAGGGAAATGCCGACCTGAGCCTCAGAACCATTTGATCGGGCTAGCGGGACTTAACTTTGAATAGGAGTGACCGGTCTCACTGGAACTTGGCTCCATGAGCCCATGGTCAAGATACAGGTCAGGGGCCAACCAATGACTTTCGTGGTAGACACTGGTGCTAAATATTCTGTGATTACAACTCAAATTGCCCCCTTTAGTGGGAAAACTGCCACTATCATAGGAGCGACTGGAGACCAATCAAGCCAATGGCCTTTTAGCCAGTTGAGAACTTGTCAACTTGGTGGCCATGAAGTAACCCATGAATTTCAGTACCTGCCTGAATGTCCAGTTCCCCTACTTGGTACGGACCTCTTAATGAAACTAGGAGCCCAGATCACCTTCAAACCTGAGGGGCCAACAAGCTTGAGCCTCGAAGCCAGCATCACCCTCCTCGTCATCATACCCTGAAGCAAGGAATGGAGACTCCATGAAGAGAAAAGCTCAAGTCAGAATCCAGAGAAACTGCTGGAACTTTTCCCTGAAGTTTGGTCCAAAAAATCCTGCCAGGAATGACTCAAAACCATGGGCCAATCATCATTGCCCTGAAGCCCAGAGACGTCCCAGTCAGTAGAGGAAGTATCCGATTCCCCGCAAAGCACAATTGGGTATGGTAGAGCACATAGATCACCTGAGAAAAAGGGGAAACTTAATTGAGTGCCAGGCACCCTGGAATACCCCATTACTACCAGTCAAGAAGCCAGACGGGACAAGATATGGACCAGTCCAGGATTTATGAGCCATCAATAATGCCACCATCACCTTGCACCAGGTTCTTCCCAACCCGTACACTTTGCTGGGACAGCTGCTGCCCAAAGCCACCTGGTTCACTTGCTTGGACCTGAAAGATGCCTTCTTCTGCCTGCAGCTGGTCCCCCTATGCCAGCCTCTATTTGGTTTGAGTGGGCAGATCCCAGAACCTGGCAGAAAACTCAGCTAACCTGGATTCCATTCCTGCAGGGCTTCTAAAACACCCCCACCCTCTTTGGAGAAGTCTTGGTGGCTGACCTAGCCATGTATCCTCAGGAGGACCTCATTACAATACGTAGATGATCTCCTACTTGCCAGTGAGATGGAAGAAGACTGCTGTAGAGGGACCCAGGCTCTCCTGAAACTTCTAACACAAACTGGGTACAAAGTGTTTTGGAGGAAAGCCCAAATCTGTAAACAGCAGGTCAAGTACCTGGGGTTCATCAGCTCATAAGGGCACCAGATGCTGGGACAAGAATGAAAGAAAGTAATCTGCACCATCCCTACCCCCACCACAAAAAAGAAAACTTTGTGAGTTCCTTAGGGCTGCAGGGTTCTGTCGCATCTGGATTTCTGGGTTTGCAGCCATGGCCAAACCCCTCTACAAAGTCCTGGAGGGTCCAGAAAAAGACTCCCTCATCTGAGGAGAAGCTCAACAGAGGGCTTTTCAAGACATCAAAAGACAACTCGGCCATGTTCCTGCCTTGGGGCTCCTGGATGTAACTCAAAAGTTCAACCTCTTCATGCATGAAAAGAACAAGGTAGCCCTAGGAGTCCCCATACAAACAGTTGACACTGGCAAAGGCCCATTGTTTACCTCTCCAAGCACCTGGAATCCTTGGCTCTGGGATGGCTGCTCTGCCTGAAAGCCCTAGTGGCAGCCATAACCCTCATCAAAGAAGCTGACAAATTAACCCTCAGACAGGCTATTCGTGTCATGGACTGCACATGCTCACTGCCCTAATGAACTCACATGGGCACTGGTGGATATCCAACTCCCAGCTAGCACATTACCAAGATTTACTCTGTGAAAACCCCAGAGTAACAATAGAAACAGTGTACAGTCTAAACCCAGCTACCTTCTTGCCAGACGAAGAAGGGGTCCCTGAACATGATTGTGTTGAAGTAACCGAAGAAGTTTACACTAGTCACCCCAACCTCCAGGAGAGAGCACTCCCTTTCCTGGGCCAAACACTATCTACAGATGGAAGCAGTGTTGTTAAAAATGGGGAGAAACTCGTTGGATATGCAGTCACCACTGCCGAACAAGTGGTGGAAGCAGCATCTCTACCCCAGGGATGGTCCACGCATTGAACAGAGCTCTGGGCACTGGTCCGAGCCCTGCAGTTAGCCACCAGGCAGGCAGTAAACATTTACACTGACTCTAAATATGCATTTGCTAACATTCATATCCATGGAGTGATTTATAAAGAAAGAGGCCTCCTAGCCACAGGGGGAAAGGAAATAAAAAACAAAGAAGAAATCCTTCAACTGTTAGAGGCAATCTGGTAATCAGAGTTGCCATCAACCACTGCCAGGGACATCAAAAAGGAACAGATATAGTCACTCAAGGAAACAGGCTAGCCGACAAAGCAGCCCGGCAAGTGGCTGAAGGGATCCATAGAACACGAGTCCTGGAATTGACACCACAGCTGTCCCTCTTAGGACAAGAGACTAATCAACTAAACTACACCTGGGAAGAACAGGAATGGGCCAAGGGAGACGGTGGAAGCCAAACCCTCAAAGGAACATGGCTGCTCCAGGATAACCAGATTTTTGTCCCAAAAGGAGCCACCCATGCCCTCATACAGAAATGCCACCAACTCACCCACCTAGGAAAAACTGCTCTAGAAACCTTACTCAAAACATACTACTACATAGCCCAACAGGCTCCCCTCTGTGCCACCATCAGCAGCCAGTGCCAAGTTTGTGCCAAAAACAACCCTCTACAAGGCCCCTGAGCTCCTGCCAGCATCCAGCATATGGGGGCAGCCCCTTTTGAAGATCTCACAGTAAACTTCACAGAAGTAAAACCAAATTGGGGGTACAAATATCTGTTAGTAATGATATGCACCTTTTCAGGCTGAGTCGAAGCTTTCCCCACTCACACCAAAAAAGCAAGAGAAGTGACTAAAGCTTTAATCAAGGAAATCATTCCCTGACATGGGCTGCCTCTGTCCAATGGAAGTAAAAATGGCCCAGCCTTCGTGGCCACTGTAGTCCAAGAACTGGCAAAGATATTTGGGATCAAGTGGAAACTCCATACCACTTACAGGCCTTAGAGTTCAGGGAAAGTTGAATACATGAATCAAACCCTCAAAGCTACCCTAGCCAAATTCTGCCAAGAAACTGGTCTTCCCTGGGTAGACTTACTTCCCTTAACCCTTCTCTGAGTTATGTGTACCCCAGGACCCATGGAGTATTCACTCTTTAAAATTTTATTTGTATGGCCACCCCCAATTATCCAGGCCTTCAGAGGAAATCTCAAGCTCCAAGGGAAGGCTAGTTGAGATTCGATCCTCCAGCAGCTGGGGAAAATTCTAGCCCAAATACATAAAACTGTCTTGTCTCAAAACCTCATCCCACTGGGATACCCGGTGCACCCCAACTGGCCAGGGGACCTAGACTGGGTCAAGGACTGGAAAAAGGAACCCCTTCAGCCTTCTTGGACAGGTCCACATACTGTGATCTGTGTAACTCCCACTGCTTTTAAGATTGCAGCTATCATCCCTTGGATCCACCATTCCAGGGTCAAGAAAGCACACCCCAACAAAGAACAGGATAGCTGGACAGCTCAACCCCTTAAGTGTTCGAGTCACCCAGAATGGCCCCTGAACATCACGCTCACCTAACGCCTGCTGAATGGACCACTGCTTTAGGTGGTTTCTACTCCTGGAAGAACTACTCGCC
This sequence comes from Cabassous unicinctus, assembly GCA_029593785.1. Classification (NCBI taxonomy): domain Eukaryota; kingdom Metazoa; phylum Chordata; class Mammalia; order Cingulata; family Chlamyphoridae; genus Cabassous; species Cabassous unicinctus. Next base: position 13,934 of record JAQZBX010037270.1, on the reverse strand, counting down.
CTACTGTTTGGAACTGGACTAGCTGCTGTAGCTCCTGCAGACTGGACTATAGTGACTAGACCCTTAATTGCAATAGCTTATTGATGCATAGTAGGATGCTTCTCGGTGCTTTGGGTTGCTTATCCTTCTCCCCTCTTTTTCAACCCCTCCCTAGGGGCTGATATCAGCCCTTAAAACCAGCGGCAGCTGCAAGTCAGTCAAAGCTGGGGCAGACAATCCATGCTGAACACCCTGGTCCCATTCTTGGTGGGGGCAACCTCTGTAATATTAAATGCTTACAGGGCAATCAAAGATTATACTCCTTACATCTTACAACATGCCCCATGCCCTCTTACCTGCCCCCAGGAGAGGGTGTAGAGGCCACAACTATGGCAGTTATGACAAATACCTCTGCCAAGATCCCCACAAGGTTGGAGAGTTCTGCCACTCTTGGAGCTTGCTGGTGGGTGCCACTGCTCCCTGGATGGAGGTCCCAATTTCTTCATATGTTCTGCAAAAAATCCCCAGCCCAGCAGGGTTTACCATGGGAACGTGGAACCCCGTAAAACTCACCTAATTAAATGTAACCACTGGATCAAAAAATACCTTTTTAAAAGTCCAAACAGGACTAAAATTAGGAATTGGAATATACGATCCAGCAGGACTGGACCCGGGGGACCTCATACAAGGCCAACTGATCCCATTAACCCAACCCCCAGAGAAAACCCTGGTTAAAAGTATCAGTAAAGCTGCCCAGACCCTAAAAGCCAAAGTTAAAACAGCCCCCTGCAATGTCCTTTTGAACCAAGTTCAAAATTTCCACCAACTACTAAATAAATCCTGGCCCAACATAACTGCATCCTGCTGGCTATGTATTTTCTCAAGTCTAACCATCTTCCATGTACCTGTCCCATGGAACATAACCTTCCTGACCCATAACAGTTCTGCAGTGGGAACCAAGCCCCTTCCAGTCCACATAACCGAACCCTCAAGAAAAGTAGCTCACTGTAAAAACATAACTACCAGCTCCTCTCCAACTATCCTCTCTCTTGGAAAGGCTAACTGTAACACCACCTGCCCACTCAATGAATCTAACCAATGTGCCACAAACTTCACCTTCTGACTCTGTGGCATCAATGCCTACTGATGCCTTCCCCAGGACAGCCAGGACATCTGTTACCTGGCCTGATCACTGCCATCATTCTGCATGTATGGAGAAAAATTGCCTGGAGCGTTCTCCCAAACCAAACGAGCAATACAGGCAATTCCCCTACTCTTGGGACTAGGAATAGTCAGAAGCATGACAGTAGCAGGAGCCTCACTTACAGCTGGTCAGGAGAGAATACAAACCCTAGCACAAGAAATAGTGAATGACCTTGAAGAAATATTGGGGGCTCTCAATGGGTTGCAAGACCAAATAGACTCGCTGGGAGAAGAAGTTTTACAAAATAGGTGAGGATTAGACTTGCTCACCGCAGGTTCAGGAGAAATCTGCTGGGTCCTGGGAGAAAAATGCTGTTTCTTTGCAAATTCTTCAGGGATAGTTAGCGACAATGTAGCCCTACTAAAAGGATGAGCCAGAGACCGCTTAAACTGTGCATACCAGGCATCTGCCAACAGAAACTACTTCCAGTATCTCCTTTCCTGGATTTTGCCATTCATGCCAATAATAGCCACAGTCTTCTTCCTCTTAACTTTTGGGCCATGTGTTCTACAGTACCTTACTCAATACATCACTTCCAGCCCTAAAACTCCAAGTAATGCCTCATGTTAAGTACCAACCCCTAGGGATTATAGAAGAATCTCCATGTTAGTGGAGGATGCCCCATAAGGAATTATAAGGGCATCAAATGGTGGAATGATGAAGAAATTGCCACAGCCCTACTCCTCCCCTTAACAGAGACCTTCTGCCTTAAGAAGATAATAGCTCCTCTCTTCCCCCTCATCTGAAACCCTCTGCTTTAGGAAGATACCAGCTCCTCTCCTCCCCCTCAACTGAGACCCTCTGCTTTAGAAAGATAAGCTAACCTCACACCTCTGCTTTTGTAAACCCCACCTGCCTGCTTGCTTAAGAAATTTGTCCATGTAAAGTCCCTATATAAGCTCATGAAAGCCAAAACTCGGAGCTCAGACTCTGGGGACTGGATTCTCCTCTGAGCCTGTGCATAATAAAACTTTGTTCCTCCATCTCTCTGAGTGTTGCTTGGGTTTCTCATCATCTGAGTTTCACTTGCCACAACATATTAAACTTGGAACACACTCTTTCCAAAAGAGTTGATAAGGAAAATGAATTAAAAAGGCACCGAGAGGGATGAAACACTAAAGCTTGTGCATCTTGAATTTATAAACAAGCTATAAAATTCAACATTAAAAGATAAACCACTGCAAAATATAAAGAAAGCAAAATATATGAATGGCTAATAAAGAAATTAAAAAATTTGCTAGTGACACACTGTTTATTTACATGATAGTTATCTGTGCAGCAGTTGGGAGTAAATAAATAAATTTTCATACTGTTTTATGGATAGATCCCAAAAGAAAAGTGTTATTATAAAAATGAAAGAAAAAGAGTGTATTCTTCACAAAGAAAGTATGTACATTTATAAACACAGTAAAAAAACAATAGTTAAATTAGTCAAAGATAAACATCATATGAAATAAGTGGACATGACATCTGAGTACAATAAAGATTATCCTCAAACTCTGTGTTGATTTAAGGTCCAGGGGTGGGTGTGCTCGAAAAATTGATGATGTCTCCCTGAAAACAGTCCAAGTGGTGACAACTAATACCTAGTATGAAAAGGTCTTTTATTTTTTGTCCACATTTTAGTAAAATAATTACCCTTTGTTTTATTTTATAAAATAAAGTATAAGTAAGAAGAATGTGCTGCTTACTCATTTATGGAGCCCCTCATTGGTTACAACCAGATTGTTTCCTGGGGCTCTATCCACATCCCCCATAAACCCAAACAACCCCCTGAGTGTTGGCATCAGAGGGGCCACCAACCATATCAGGGTCACAGGTCTGGGCTCCTCAGGCTCAGTGGGTCCCAGATCTAGTGGTGCCTAGATCTATGTGGCCACCAGGAGGCGCTGTGGGATTGTCTTCAGGGTTAATGTGCTGAGCCCTCCCAGGTGGGGGCCCCTCAGTGAGTTGCAGGGGAGTTGAAAACAGTGAGTTCACTTAGCTGTGACTGGACTGCCGCAGCCCAGGCTGCCGAGGACCCTTGGGACTCGCCCAGGACTCCAGTCAGTTAACTTCCTCTTCCTCCTCTTCTTCCCACTGACACAGAGACCTTGCCCATGGTATGGTCAGGGGTGGTCAAGGAGCAGGGACATATTTAAAAACAGCAATTGCTCACTGTGGGGCTTTGGGAGAGAATGAAAGTGGCTCAGGGGAGTTCAGGGTTCATGCTGGGGTATGGGGAGGCAGAGCTCTGAGCACCTGCAACATGACTCAGTTCCCCCCTCCTCCTCACTCTCTGCCCACATGAGGGCTGAGGTAATGTGTGTGAGAAATTGTGTGTTTCAATAAAA
>JAQZBX010037270.1:0-10318 GCA_029593785.1 Cabassous unicinctus | reverse complement strand
AAATCTCCCCATACTATTTGTGGACCCCCAAACCATGGACTCAATCAGTCCTGGGCCTGATCTCAAACCTTGAAGACTTTACTTGGTTTAGGGAGGGCTGTGCAGTCCTTCATGCTCCCCAGATTGGAGCAGCCACAGGAGGAGCTGAGCTCTCTCACACTATTACTGATGGCTGCTCCTCCATTCCCTGCCTGGCTTGTAAGGTCACCACCCACCTGCCCCAGAAGGTATGGTGCATCAGAGAGAGGACAGTCAGGACTCCAGGCTTTTCAACTCCAAGATCTTGGCTGGTTTGTCACTCTCCTTTGTCCTTATGGTTGCTGAATTCACAGCAAATTCAGTGAGCTTCTTGGTGGAAACACATCCTCAGAGATTCCCTGCTGGGGAGACCACCTCTCTGGGCTCAGAGCTTAGCCATGGTGAAAATGCTGCAGCCTGAAAAGGAGGCTCCTGGGCCATGAAGATGCTCCTCTCTGTGAAGACAGGGCAGCAGGCAGGAGGGCAGGAGCCAGTTCTCTCTCTCCAGGTCCCTACTCTGCTTCCCAGTCCAGAGTGAATCTGCCCTGAAGCAGCAGTATGTACAGGGGCCTGCCCAACTGGGCCACCAGCCACCTGGCTCCTCCTGGGGCCTGCCTCTCAGTGGCCCTGGGGCAAAGCAACCAAGTGCTCTTGTCCCCTGAGGAAGCTCAAGCTAGGCCCTGCCTATCCCCAAGCAGAGAGGACTGAACAAGAGCTCAGGGGCAGGAGGCTGTTAGGGGGCAGCCAATGATTTGCATGTGGGGTCCTCTCTACCCCAGTGGGGAAGTAGGTAAAGGAAACATTGGGCAGCTCAGAGGGAGCTGTGGGGCCTCAGGAAGCAGAGCTCTGAGGGCATCTCCACCATGGCCTGGACTCCCCTCCTCCTTATCAATCTCACTCTCTGCCCAGGTGACCAGGTGTCAGTGGGTCAGGAGAAGGGACAGAGGGAGAAGACTCAGGCCCTGCCATGTTCCTCTTATCCTGGGAAAATAAAGTGGCCATGACTGCAGTCTCACTGTCCTGGTGTCCCTTTCCTTCATTGCAGGGTCATGGGCACAGTCTGGGCTGACTTGGGAAGCATAAGTGTCGGGGTCTCTGGGAGGGACAGTCAACATCACTTGCACAGGGAACAGCACCAGCATTGGAGCAGATGGTGGAGTCTGGTACCAACAGTACCCTGGAAGTTCCCCCAAAGACTGTGATCCTCAGAACTACTCAGCCCTCAAGGATCCCAGATTGGTTCTCCAGCTCCAAGTCAGGCATCATGGCCTCCCTGACAACATCGGGCCTCCAGCTTGAGTACGAGGCTGTATGTTACTGTTTAGCATTTGATCTGAGGACCAGTGATCCCACAATGCTCCAGACACATGGGAAAGTCAGGCAAAACTTTCTAGGCCTCTGCCTGGCCCCTCACATCCTCCTTATGTCTGGGACCAGGACTGGATCAGGAGACTTTGGCTGTCTATTTTCAGGTTCTGAGCACAAAACTCAGACCATTATAATGGGGTGAGGCTCACAGCCCAGCCTCATTCTCACTTACTGTCACCTGTGGGCCTGAACCTCTCCCCTGCACGACTGCTAGGATTGCTTCCCTGGAAACACTCAAGGGAGCCATAGCTGGGAAGGCATCCTCAGTGCCTCTCATCTCCCCACCTGCAGAGCCAGTGCTCAGGACAAAGTGTTCCATGGGTAGATAATGGAGGGTACAGGGCTCTCAGGGCATGGCTGTGTGGGGCAGGGCAGCATGAAGATTGGGACACTGTGGTCACCCCCTTCCTTTTTATCCTGAGATTTGAAGACCCCATAACTGTGGGTTTGCAGCCTCCATCTGAAATCATGGGCCATGAAACTCTTGGAGTAAGGTCCTCTCTTCCTGAATCTTTTCTTCAGAGCATGCAAGTCAAATAATCCAAGCATGCACAGAAAACACAGGCTCTTTTCCTTTAAATGACCTTTGAGACACCAGGAACAGAAATCACCTCCTTCAGAACCAAGATTACAAGGAAGAGGAGACCTGGGAAGCATATAAAATGTCAGGGTCCCTCCCCAAGGAAGATCCGGTCCACAGGCAGATCATTACTATATATGACAACTCTAAAAGCAACCAATCAGATTATACCAACCTGAGTCCCCATAACTCTCCCCACCTTCCTTTATTACCATTCAATGAAATCCCAGTAAATTCTAAAACAGGGTTGACAGATCCCAGCATTCCCTTCTGTCTAATTGCCTAATGACCTCATAATAAAACTCTTTTTTTCCCTCAAAATCTTGATGTCATGGTATTGGCCTCTGTGCATGTCATGCAGTGAGTCCTTGCTCAGTGACACATCCTGATCTTCAGGGAAGACAATGAACAGGACTTTCCCATGCCCAGGCCTAATTTCTTACATATAGAACCCCAATGAAGTGGAATTAATATAGAGCTCTTCTGATCCCCAAATCATCTTCCTGAACTAAGCTTCTGCCTGGCTGAGTGGAATGACCTGGGGTACACACCAGACTCCATTAACTACTTAGGCTTTGGGGTTCTTAAAGAACCATCACCAGGAGAGAATTGCACGGAACAACTCTCCCCTTCAGAGCATGGAAGAGGGCCAGAGTACCAGGGGACTGTGCTTGGCCTCTGAAGAAGGGTCCTGTTGACACCAGGAGCACCTGCCTTCATGATAAACACATGAAATATGCTCAGCTCCATTTGTCATGAGGGAAATGCAAATTAAAAACAAAATGAGATACCACTTCACACTGTAAGCTATAGGCAAAAGAGGAGCAAGTGTTTTCAGGTATCTGTACTCCACATCTACAGGTTGTGGGGAATTTGGAGCCCTCATCCATTGATGACAGGAATGAAAATCACTGTCGTTACTTAGGGAAAATGTGAAAATCTTCCTCAAAAAGGTAAGTATGGAGTTATATGAACCAGCAATTCTACCCCAAAGTAAAGCCTAAAGATTGTTGACAATGTGTGATCACATGAAAACTTGCACAGGAATGTTCCTGGCAGCTTCATTTATAATAGCCCTATTGAGGAAATGACCCACATGTTTTTCAGTGATGAATGGTAAATGAACATTGATATATCCACAAACAGGTGGCTATAAAGAGAAAAGGTTTACTGATACATGCTCCAATGTGGATGAATCTTCAAAATATAGTAACTAAAAGAAACAATAAAAAAGGCCCGTATTCTCTGGTTCCACACAGACAAAGTTAACAGTTGGAAATTGGTTTAGTGTTTCCATCTGTCTGCAGAGAAGTGGGACTGAGAAATGTCAGCTCATGGGTCATTATGTTCTGGAATTACAGACATGGTATGCTTTAAAATGGTGAATTTTATGGTACATGAATGATATCCCAATTTGTAAAATAAATTTTTCCATGCTACTGGGTCTTGGGAGTAACCAAGCCTATGACCCTATACAAGCACAAGATTCGCTGGGTACCTGGGGGAACATGAGTTAACTCATCAGGAGAGCTCCAGGTCAACTCACCTGAGTGTGGGTTGCAATTAGGGAAAGAGAGAGACTATGAAGCACTCAAGGCACCCCTGCTCAACATTTCTCCACCAGGTTTCCTGCCTGGAGTATGGGAGGGTCTGAATTTGACCTACAAACTAAAGGTCTGGGGAACAGGTTAGGAGGCACAAGGAAAGACCTGCCAGAGGGCATCTTCCATCATTGCTATTCTCCTCATGGACACAAGATGGTGCTGTGGTCCAGTCCCTGGAAAAGCAAGCACAGCTGGGAGATGGCCTTGAAGGCCCATTAACACATGAGCATTGGTGTGAAACCCCACTGTAAACTATAAACTGACACTGGCGAGACTTCCCAGGAGGGAACTCATTTGCATGACTTCCCTACCTTGCACAGCGACTTAGGGGTTATAATGGGAGCTGAGGAAGCTGACCCTGGGGAGAGTCCTTTTGAGAAGCACAGCACAGGGTTTGTCTCTACCATGGCCTGGACCCCTCTCTTGCTCACCCTTCTGGCTCACTGCACAGGTCAGTGGGCCCTTTCTGGGCTTAGGGTGGGGACAGGAAGCATGAAACCTTCCTGTCCCCATCTCCACTCTTGACCATGGGGTCTCTCACCTGTTTTCTGGAGCAGTTTCCCAGGCTGTGGTGACTCAGGAAACTTCATTGTCCACATCTCCTGGAGGAACAGTCACGCTCACCTGTGGCTGAGTGCAGGGGCCGTCACCACCAGTAACCATGCCAGCTGTGTGCAGCAGAAGCCCTACCAGTGTCCCCGGGGTCTGATATAGAACACCAACAATAGGAACCCAGGGGCCCCTGCCTGATTCTCTGACTCCCTGCTTGGGGAGAAAGCTGCCCTCACCATTACAGGGGCCCAGCCCGAGGATGAGGCTGAGTACTACTGTGCTCTGTGATACAGCAACCATTTCCACAGTGACAGATGTCAGTGGGGAAGTGAGACAAAAAAACCCTGGCTCAGCCTTGGCCCCTAGCTCTGATATCTTCCTTCTCTTTATCTCAGAATCTCAGAGGCTGGATCCAACCTAGTGTGGGCTCAGAGAGCTTGTGCCCCCTGACCAAGGGGAGAGGGTCAGACATATTCATTCTCAGCTCAGAAAAGTTTAAATTGTTCATTTTATGATAATGTGTTTTTCTTAACCAGTACATTGACCTCCCAACAGTTGAAAAAAGATGGACAAAATGAGAAAGTAAAAACTATATGAAAAATGCATATATGTGCGTGGGAGTGTGTGTTTTAAATGAGAATTTAACATAGCTGTCATTTCCTCAGGAAGAGAATGTATGTTTGTTATTGTCAAGTCTGAATTTGGAGTAGCCATAGTTTCATTGTCAGGAGACATGTGGTATTATAGTGATACAATAGGCAGTTATAGCTTAGCAACTGTGATTCTTGATATAAATATAAATTTAGCACCTTACTATGGAAATGAAACTTAGAAGAAATGTGAAAAAATGGCATCATTTTGTCACTGATTATTTAGATGAGTTTAAATAAAAATAGAGAAAAAGATTTAAAAATCACAAACACAGACCTAAATATAAAAATATAGATAGAAAGTATTAAGTTTCAGGTAAGCAGAAGTCTTCTTACACTCAAGAAAGTGTAGCTTCCTCCTAGCATCTTAATCCAACCTCTTTCACCAGGCTACTGTGGGACCTTCCAGAGATAAGGATGCACATGTGAGCCTATGCAGGTACCTCTAAAGCTCTGGGAGATTCTGCCTGTGCCCAGGACAGGATGAGGAGGGCACAGAGCCCACTCCTGCACAGGGAAGGAATGGCAGACAACAGGTACATTATAAATCCAATAGGTTCCTTGATCAAAAGAGCATATTCCTCACATATAATCCAAGGCCACAACATCATGCAGTCTCCTGGTGAGCACATCCACAGTCCATCACATTCCTGCCACTTTTGTTGAACTTTGACTCCATCAACAGTGCTTTTGCAATTCCATAAACACTGGATCATCAGGATCTGAGCTATCAGTTGTGATGCCCAGCCTCCCTGCACTTGAGCATCACATTAGGATCTTGTTAAAAAAAATAATTGCTCATATCAGGGAACAGTAATGTCAGATTCTGTGTGGGCTCAAGGGCAGACACCTAAGGCCACACTCACACCTTCACCTGGGCACGACTCTCCCACCTGCACCTCCCTCAGGGGAGGACCAGACACAGAGGCCCAATGCAAGGACCACTTCTGAACATACACTCCAGGCTGGGTCCTTCTGCTCTCATCCCAATTAACTGCTACCACCAGTCAATACTGGGTCATTGCTGAGATTCTCAACCTTGTGGGTCCTGTTCACAGGTGGTGCTCCCTCAGTCACCCTCCCTGTGGAGTCATGGAAACTGGGATCACTGCTGCCCTGACTCTGCCTCAGCTAGGACTGGGTGCCTTCAGTACACAAAGTCAACCACTAAGAACCCTGAGTGGACTCTCTTGAATTCCCCATTTCATAGGACTCAGGATGTCAGCATCCTTCTGGAACATACTGTCTCTACCAATAACATCAACTTGTGCCTTCAGGATTAGTTTCATTTTATTCCAAATGTCATTTAATTCCAAACTCTTCACTCCCCTTTAGGTTCTCATCCCCTTTCATAGCTCAATTACTCCAGTAGCCTGATGACCCGAAAACTCTATCCACTGCCTATTCTCACAAAAAGGATGTAGGGGAATCTCTAGAGAAACCAAGGTTTAACAAAAGGAAATTTTTTGTACCAACTGGGTTCAAAGAAAAGAAATCAATGAACTTAAAGGAGTTGACTCTTAAGACACAACAGCTGAGGGAGATTTGGCAGGTGACTCTCTCTGAGCACCTCAGTGGATGAGTTCCAAAAGGGTCAGAATATCATTTCAATATACACACATGCCTCTCATTCAATAGTGACTGAATGTGCTTTAAGTATATCGTTTAACTTAGATATCATTGAGGAGACCAGTAAGATTGTCAACCTTAAAGAGCTTCTTACAAGACAGTGTTAATTCCTGGAATGGTCACCATTAGAGTAGATGTTCTGTGGTGGAGATAAACTGGTCAATGTCCTACATGGTAATAAAGCCTTATATTTTGTTTTTATTTTCTCCTCTGACAAAAATATATTTATTCACATGAATCCATTTATATGAGAATTCCAAATGATACCTGGATTCTCTGACACATGGCATCCAGGCTTTCCTAGATGGGCATCTACTCTCCCTCTGTCAATCTTCTCGTGCATCCTTCATGCCTCATCCTTCTGACCTATGTCCACATCCCACTTTCCCCTCTAGCTCTGTGGCCTCTTTACAACATGAACACCCAGTCAGGAGCCTCCTTGACTTGACAACCCCAGGGATTCCTGGGCATTTGCTGTGATAAGTGCCTCCTCCTTTCTGAATTTCAATCACTTGGATTCTGGGAGCTCCCAGCTCCTTGATCTCCTTGTTCATGTCTGTGCTGTTCTGTCTATATCTACTTTGTGGAATTCTCTTCATCCTCACCAAATACATGTAATCTTCCAGTCATGCATTTATCCAATCAGTTCTTCTTTTTTCCTCCTTACCTAGGATCCAGCAACATTCATCTTCCCAGACACATGTGCAGCAGTGGCCTTTCTTTTCCCCTTCCTCCAACAGTGAAGATAAGGAAGGGAAGCACTTGTACAGCTCAACACTTGTATAAAAGAAACCACCTCCATTGTAACCCAGTGAACAGCCAAGGGGGCCCTGGGGCAGTTTCACCCATGAGGAGCTGAGTAGAGGATTAAGACAGTCCTGATGGAATGGTAGGGACACATACAGGGACCCTGGTCTTGCCCTAAGGCAGGAGGTTGGTAGGTAGAAAAGTAGGAAGGCAGGAGCTGCTCTGATGGGCTCAGGTCACCACCTCACTCATAGCTGTGCAAGGATGTGGCCACCAGAGGACAATCAGGGCCTGTCCTTGAGGATCCTCAGGGTGATCAGAGCTGGGAGTAGCCACCTGCTCTCTGACAGGGCTCACAGGGCCTCAACTGACACCTCCCCCACCCCTTGGGAGCCACATAGCCCCACCTCACACCACATGCCTGCTTCTCATCACCCAGAGGGCCCTGACCAGGGTCCAGTAGAGCATCAGAAAGCTGGGGGATCTCATTTGCATGGTTTGACCCTCCCTTCTCTCAGAATATGAAGAGGGCCTGGGAGAGACTTTGAGGAAGCTCCAATTCAGCTGTGGGGCTCCAGAAGGCAGGACTCCAGAAACTCTCCACATGGCCCTGTACCCTCTCCTCCTTATCCTCCTCACTCACTGCACATGTGACTGGATGTGGGGCCAGGAGACAGGGCAGTGAGGAGCCACATGGGGCTCTGCATCCTCCTCTTGTCTCTAGAACCCAGAATCACTCTCTATGTGTCTCCCCCACTACCAGGGCCCTGGGCCCAGTCAGTACTGACTCAGCCGCCCTCAGTGTCAGGAGCTCTGGGCCAGAGGGTCACCATCTCCTACTCTGGAGCAGCACCAACATCAGGGGAAATAATGTGCACTGCTGCTAACAGCTCCTGGAACATCCCCTAGACTCCTCATCTATGATAATAGCATTCAACCCTCAAGGTTCCTGATCACTTCTTGGGCTCCAAGTCTGGCAACTCAGCTTCTCTGAGCATCACTGGGCTCCAGCCTAAGAACAAGGGTGATTACTAAGCTTATATGTGGGACAGTAGCCTCAGTGTTCCCACAGTGCTCCACACACATGGGAAACTGAGGCAAAAACCTACCTCTGCCCCAGTGAAGCCAGTCACCCCTCTGACAACCTGTGACAGACACCAGCACAGGGTGCCTGTGGCTGTCCCTAAATGTCATTGTCCCAGGGCCCATCACTTAGAGCATAGACAACTTCAAAGGGTCAGGGAAAATGGCTCATTCTAATTTTTTAAACAGCTTTGAGATGTGACTTTCAATTCATAAAGTTCACCAAAGTGAAGTGTACAAGTGAATGGTGTTTAGAATGTTTAAGGATTGGTACAGCCATCATCATAATGTAATTTTAGAGCATTTTGATCACCCCCATAGACACATGCCATCCCCATGTGTATCAGCCCCAGCCATCCTCCTCCCACTCCCAAGTAACAAATATCCTACTTTCTGCATAGTTTCTTATTCTGGACATTCCATAGAAATATACTCATATAATATGGAAACCTTAGTGACTGGTTTCTTTCACTTCCTTTCTTCACATTATTTGTTTTTGAGTTTCATCTATAGTGTAGCATAGGTAAGTAATCCATTAATTTTTAACATGCTTTATTTTTAGAACAGTTTTGTATTTTTAAAAAAACTTGAGAAGACAGTAAAGTGAGTTCCCATAGTCTCTGACCCCAGTTTTCCCCATTTTTATCTTACATTAGTTGATACATTTGATAAAATTAATGAACCAAGATTGATATATTATTAATCATTAAAATCCATGTGAATATTTCTTACTTTTCTCTATTCCAGGATCCCATCACAAATATCACGTGACATTTAATCATCATGTCCCTTAGTCCCCTTTGGCCTGGGTCACTTTCACAGCCTTTCCTTTTTTAAGGAGCTTGAAATCCTGAGGAGTGCAGGGCAGGTATTTTGGAGGCTGCTCTGCTATTGGAAATTGCTGGATGTTTTCTCAGGATACAATGTAAGAGGCGTCCACTTTCTCAACATCCTCACACAACTTCTTCATACCTGTCTTGGATTTTATACATTCTTGTTTAGGTTAAGTGTTATTACTTTGTGAATTTGAATTGCATTTCCCTAAGGACACACAAGTGTTTGAGGCACACCCATTGATCACTGGCTTTAGAAACTTTAGATTGACTATAGCTGATGCCATAGCTTCAGACTGCTCAGCTCTATGCTTAGTCAGACAATCCTTAGTAAGCACCACAGTTCCACTCACATACTCTAGGCTGGACAGTAGGAGGCCAGTGTACCCACGGCTGGCCCATGATAAAAAGTGCCTCCTTGAGTCTGCCTGTGCCAGGCTCCCCCAGGGCACACTTAGGGCTCCAGACCTGTGCAGAATTTCTCTCCTGAGCAAGTGACTCACACGTTCACCACTGGAGACCAGCACCAGGCCCAGCTTGTGGCTTCTGGTGCCTCAGCAGAGTCCCTTCCCTTAGGAAGAAGGACTTGGATGGAGTCTCAAATGCAGGTCCTTGTCCCTAGAAATGTCCAGGTCATTTTATCAACCACTAGACAATAAGCAAGACCATGTTGATGGATAGAATAACTTATAAACAATGGTAATTATGATCCTTTACTTTATTAATATAATGATATATTTTTAACAAATCAATTTTATTGATATATATTAATAAACCATAAAACTTTTCATTATTCCAATCATATAAGAAACAAAAAACAAACTTTAAAACTCATCATCTTGCAATGTCTCTGCTTCCCCTGCCATTCATAGCTGGATTATGTTTCCTTCTCTCTAGCATATATATTTTTTAATATTTTGAAAGATGCTTAGATTACATAAATGTTACACAAAAATTACAGGGATTCCCATGTTCCCCATGTCCCACACCTCCAACAATGCCCTCAGCACAGTAGGCAGTGCGTCAGTCTCATAATCTAGAGTATTTTTATTTATATTTTGTAAAACACTTTTTTATATAAAATTTGCAACCCATATTCATATTTTACATGAGGTTTCATTCTGCCATACAGTCCCATATTACATTCTTTAGCTTTCTTTCTAGGAATATATATGACCTTAGACTTACCCTTCCACAACTGTCATACCCATATAATGGAGGTATTTTAATAAATACCAGTGGACTCATTAGTAA
>JAQZBX010037269.1:0-14288 GCA_029593785.1 Cabassous unicinctus | reverse complement strand
ACCAAGTATAGGTTCAAATAAAAGAGACAGAGGAGGATATGTAGAGAGATCACATCTAAGTCCAACTTTGTCACACTCAGGAGCACAAACTCCAAAGTAGGGCTACTGGCAAGGCACCAAAGTCTGGACCTATCTGTCATGACCATAGGTCCTGGGTATCTCCAGAGCCCTCAGGATCTCCACTATTTGGGGTAGTATCTACCTTGGTTGTCTATGGGATCCTGCTGAGGCATGCATTAGCATTACCTCTCTGATGACCTTCTGACTCACTTTGAAGTCTCTTAGCCATATACATTCTTTTTAACAAGGAGATGATGATGGACAATGACCATACCAAGGAAGTGAGAGAATCTACAACTGCAAGCAAGGGAGTCTTATCCATCTGCCCTATGTGCTCAAATCCTCCTCTCAATTAGAGGTGGAGTGAGCAGCAATATCCCAGAGACCTTGGGATTGGGGAGTGAACTTGGAATAGTGTGGACTTACTGGTATTCAACCAAGGACTTGGGATTCTAGGAATGGAGGAAATATCATTCCTGTGGAGACAGTGGCCATTGAAGTTTCTGGGGGCAGAGAGAGGGAAATACAGGTGAAATGTGGGGGCATTTTGGGGACTTGGGGATTTTCTTGAATGGCATTTCAATGACAGATATGGGCCATGGCATGTCTTGCCATAACCTGCAGAATTGTACAGAAGTATAAACTACACTGTGAATTATAATCCATGCTTAGTGACAATGCTCTAAAATGGTTTCATCAATTGTAACAAATGTACCACCCTAATGAAGGATGTTGTTAATGCGGGAAAATGTGGGAGCTGTAGGAAATGGGTCATATCCCCTATATTTTTGTGTAACATTTATGTAATCAAAATACCTTTTCTTTTTTTTTTAAATAAAAAATATATTATAAAACAAACAAACAAACAAACAAAAAAGATGTCCTGTGTAACTTTTACCATGATTTTCAACCCCAAAGATTCATACTCACCTAGGAATTACTCTTCATTCCATTCCCCAACCCTGCTCACCATCTTTTGCTTTCTGTCTATGAATTTTCTTATTCAAAGTATGTCATATAAGAGAAATTCTACAGTCATCCTTTTGTGTCCAGCTTATGTCACTTAAAATGATGGCTTCAAAGTCCATCCATGCTTTTACATGTCAGTAGTTATGTTCCCACCCTCAATCCTGATTTAGTTTTTGTGTCCCACTCCCATTTAATTTGTCAGTCTTTCTAAAGTTTTTTTATTGATGTTTTCAAAAAAGCAACTTTTGGTTTTGTTGATTCTATTGACTTTATGTTCTCTGTTTCCTTTTCCTCTGCTCTAATCTTTACTATTTCTTTCCTTCTACTAACTTTGGGCTTAGTTTGCTCTTCTTGTGCTAGTTTCTTTAGGTATGAAGTAGGCTACGGAGTTGTGGTCTTTCTTCTTTTTTTTAACATAGGCATTTAGAGCTATATATTTTGAGTACTGCTTTTCTGCATCCCCTAAGTTTTGGTAGGTTTTATTGTGTTTACCTCTAAATATTTCTTTATTTCCCTTGTGATTTCTTCTTTGACACATTGGCTGTTTAAGAATAGGCTAATTTCCACATATTTGTATATTTTCCAGTTTTCTTTGTTAATTTTTACCTTTATAGCATTGTGATTTGAGAAGACATTTTAATGATGTCAATATTTTTTAATTTATTAAGATTTTATTTGTGACATAACATGCTTTACTCCAAGAAATTTTCCATGTGTACCAGAATTAGTATTCTTCTGTCATTGGGTAGAGTGTTCTATATGCGTCCATTAGACCTAATTGGTTAATAGTGTTGCTCAAGTCCTCTGATTCCTCACTGATATACTTTTTAGGTGTTCTATCAGTTATTGAATAGTACAACTGTTATTGTAGACCTATCTATTTCTCTCTTCTTCTGTCAATTTTTTCTTCATATATATTGGGACTCTGTTGTGAACAGCCCTTAGCTGAAGATTATGATGTAATTTGTATTCAAAAAGATTCTTCTAGAGCTAAACTATTTTAACCAGGCTTTGCTAAAGTCCTCTGGAATTGAGGAACACATGAAAGCCAATGAATTTGGATCTCAAGTTGTCGTTGAAATCTTCTAATGGACACTGGAGGTGGGCTGATACCAAGTACCTCTACATTCTCAGTAAGGTAAAGTAAACTATAATCCACATTTTGTTGAAATGCACCAATATGTGTTAAATTTTAACAAATGTTCCACACTAATGAAGGATGTTGCTAATGTGGAAAAGTGTGGGTGGGATAGGGAGTAGGATGTATGGGAATGCCCTAAATGTTTTATAAAACATTTATGTAATCTAGATATCTTTTTAAAATTCTTAAGTATGTATATTTTTAAAAAGAACCCTATTCCAAGAAGGAAACTATGCTTAGAATTATTTTTCCACCTTTCCCTAAGAGGCCACTGGTATTAAACTATCATGTCTCACACTCTTATTTTGTCAGCTACCACTGGAAATGGTAGCTCCCAGGTCATTATGGGACAGTTTACCTACACATTTCGGTTGATTAATTTATCTGACTCCGTCTCCCATTCCTTCCAAAACTATAATTCATTCCAATGGAAGGAACTTAGGGCTACAACAGAAAAATCTGTTTTACCGTCAAATTATAAACACAGCAAAAACTTCTTTGGCTTTTTAAGCCATTCTTTTAACCACATCAAACATTTACTATGTACCTAATTTATGCCAAATACAATGTTAGATCCTGGAGATAAAAGGTTTAATAAAATACCTTTCGTTTTTGCAGGACAATTTAAACCTACTTGTAGGCAGGCACACAAGTAGGTAATTTCAAAATAAATTTGATAATTTCTGAGCTGTAGACATTTTATGTACTTGTGTCAGCATTTTACAGAATGCCCACAGTTTACTCCTAGTAAGACTGTTACCCCCATTTTACACTGCCTACAGTCAGGATAAAAGGACTCCAGAACCTCACAGGGTGACTTCAGCCAATCCCTCCATCTGCTTCACCACCACATACTTCTTAACCCTATTCCAAGAAGGAAACTGTACTAAAAATTACTTTTCCACCTTTCCCTAAGAGGCCACTAGGATTAATCTATTATGTCTCACACTTTTATTTTGTCAGCCACCACCAGAAATCCATCCCTTCCAGGTCATCATGGGACTCTTTACTGATACATTTTCTTTTGATTTATTTCTCTTACTAAGTCTCCCATTCCTTCTGAAATTTCAATTCATTCCAAAGGAAGGAACTTAGGGCTTGAACAGCAAAATCTCTTTTACCTTCAAAATCTACTCTGAACAATCTTCTAGCCCTAAGACCTGGAGATCCCACCTGTATGGTGAAGACCTGCATCTATTTCAAGTGGGGGCTGTTTTTGTTACTATACCACAAACTTCCAGGGCCTAAAGGTAAGAATAGTTATCCTTCTTGTTTCTAATTGTTGCATTCCTTTCAGAAACCCCAGTGCCCTGATGTCTAAACAAGATTATTCTCACCTCCCATCTTCCCCATCATACACCATCATGGATGGAATCTTTAGCAACTGACTAACTGAATTTCCTTTTTTAGTGACTTCAACATCTAGGTAGAAAACAGCTTCTCAAATTTGGCTATGCAGTTGAATCACCTGGGAATATTTTTAAAATTACTTGTGACCAGCCCATGTTGAACCTCCAGAAATTTAATTAGTCAAAGTAGGATGCAGACATTCAGTATTCAAAAAAACGCAAAACTCCACAGTTGATATGACTGTGTAGGAAGGTTTCAGAATGAATGACTTAGAATATCCACTTCACAGCAAGGCTCCTCAGTTCATTGACTTCTTCACTTCAACATCTCTCCCCTCACTTTTCTCAGTCATAACTTAAATGTTGTAATCACTAATAACCTACAGATTCCTGCCTTTTATTATCCCACTTTATTATAT
This sequence comes from Cabassous unicinctus, assembly GCA_029593785.1. Classification (NCBI taxonomy): domain Eukaryota; kingdom Metazoa; phylum Chordata; class Mammalia; order Cingulata; family Chlamyphoridae; genus Cabassous; species Cabassous unicinctus. The sequence goes on along the minus strand of JAQZBX010037269.1, from coordinate 10,350 downwards.
CCACATCTCTACATGTTTCCTTGCTCAAGAATGCCATCATTCCAATTATCCATGGACATGCCCATGACTTTTTCCTTATACATTTCTCCCCTCTTTTCTTTACTTCTTTCCTTACTCAGCTGAGATTACATGTTTTGTAATCTTGCCTATACCCTCAACTCTTTTGCATCTCTATCCCTCCATTTTACATGCCTGCCAAAACCAAAATCCTGGTTATATTTAACTCTCCCTAATCCATATCTAAATCAAATAGCTAAGTGGATGGCAAAAAAACACATTCACTTTGAATAAATGGCTACATATCTCAAGGAATTCATCAGTACTGTGACTCAATTTTGCTACAGTTCTCAAGTCAGTTCTTTGTTCATTTTTCCAAATAAGTATTTATGTATTTTTTTCTTCTCAAACATCCAACACTCCCTCTCAGTCCTCACACTCAGCTGATGACTGATTTTTATTTCCTGAAGAAAAGAGTAGCAAGCAGAAGGTAACTGTCTTCTTTTCCTTTTACCAAATCAACCAAATTCCCTACTCTGTACCCACATGCTCTGTCTTCCCTTAGGTGTTAAAAGATGTGTGGCTCTGGCTCCTTCTTAAGCATAAAAAATGCACACTGGATCCTATCTCTTTTGCCTATGAAAGAGCGCTGCTCCTGCAATTAGGAACAGAATTATGAATTCTGCCTTACTGCAATTTCTACAATTAAAAATTTGTCTTTTCCCTTTTACCATACCATTCCCACTAGCATACAAATATATCTTTCATTTCAATAAAGCAAAAGTTAAAGTTTCCTAGACCTAACACTCCAGATGAGCCACATTTTTCTGAATTCCTCTTTAGAACAAGATTTCTTATGTTTTTCTGTACTTAAAATCCCACTTTCTCACTTCTTATCCCATTAACTCACTCCAATAGAGATTTTGTTTCCAACATTCCCTGAAACTACATTTGTCAAAATCACCAGCAATCTCCATATTGCTAAAAGCAGGGGTTAATTCTCAATTTTCATTTCATACAACCCCCACATAGCATTTGGCACAATCATCCTGCTTCCAGAAGCACTTCATTATTAACCCTCCTAGATAACCACATTCCCTTGGCTTTCTTCTCATCTCTCCCACTTTTACCTCCTAACTTCCACAGAATGCCGCTAATTCTCTAGAGATTTCCCTCTGTCCTGACCACCTAAGTGATCCCAAGCAGTAATGTAGCTTTAAATATTATCTTCCTTTTGATAATACACTCTGTTCTTTCCCCTAAGTACTAACTTCATATTGAATATTTCCTCTTTTTATTTTAGAGAAATTGAGGGTTTAAAAAACAATCATGTTTAAAATGAAGGATTCCCATATACCAACCCATTTCCAATCTGTTCCAGTGGTGTGGAGCATTTTCTTTTACTGCTGATGAAATCAGTTTTTTAAACAATTGTACTATTTTTAACAGTACCTACCTTTAATACAATTGATGAAAGATTAATAAAATAGTTCTATCATCAATTATTTACATTAGGTGCACTTTCCCATATATCACCCTATTATTAACACCTTGTATTATTATAATACATTTGTTATAATTCATGAAACAGCAAACTTAAACTTGTACTATTAATTATAGACCATTATTCCATCCACTGTGGAGAACAGTTTGGCGGTTCCTCAGAAAACTAACAATAGATCTTCCATATGATCCAGCAATTCCACTACTGGGTATATACACAGAAGAACTGACAGCAAAGAGACTAACAGATATATGCACACCAATGTTTATAGCGGAATTGTTCACAATTGCCAAAAGTTGGAATCAGCCATGGTGCCCATCAACAGATGAATGGATAAGCAAAATGTGGCACATATATACAATGGAATATTACTCAGCTGTTAGAAGGAATAAAGTGCTAACACATGGAATAACATGGATGAATCTTGAAGACCTTATGTTGAGTGAAGCAAGCCAGGCATTGAAGGAAGAACACTTTATGACCTCATTGTTTTGAGCTGAGGTAAGATAACAGTTTCTGAGAACCACTGACCGAAAGATAGTCTAACAAGGAAGAAAGAGAGAAGGGTAGGCTTTGAGCCATCACCCATATGGACATTATATATGGTAAATTGAAAGAGTATATTTACATATTGAAGGATAGGACAGGTGGGTAGATATTTTACTGGGTTCAGTAGTGCAAGATTAACAGGTGGGTAGATTAGGAAGGGGAGGTTAGAATAACCAGGACATGTAAATATGAATCTTTTCATCCCATGAGCCAAGACAGGGAAGAGTCATATGCCCCAGGGGGTGGGGAGGAAGGAACAGAAAAGATCAAATGGGGTATGTAATGGTCATGGAAAATATTCTTCATTACCTTACATTAATGCACAAAGGACATGTTAAATATCATCAAAAATTATTAAACTGTACAGTCTAAATTGTAAACTATACTGTAAACCACTGAAAAATTTTAGTTGCTATATTTTACTATCTGTATTACAGTTATAACAATGACAACATCCATTTTTAAAAATAGGTTTTAATATGGGTTGAGGAAGGGGGAGGGAGGTTGGGTAAGTGGGAGTCTCTAGTATTCTGTGTGTGACTTTGCTGTGACCTAAAACATTTTGGAAAATTACATTGAAATTTGGGAGACACTGGGGAATGACAGGGGGAAGGTGTCACAGTTCACTGGACATCCGATATTACAGTGATAAAAGGAAAAAAGAATAATTTCTTTTAAAAAAAGATTTTTTTTGTTTTTTATTTTTTTACACTTTTTCAAAAGTCCCAATCTGCTAATTACATTTTATTATTAGTTTAGTTTAAATTTTTTTCTTCTGAGTCTCCTTGTACTTATCTTTTGCATTTGAAATTAATGTTATTATTTCTTTTTCCTATTAATTGTATTTTGTTATTATATTGGCTTCATATTCAAGGAAGGTTTGAATAACAGAAAAGTTATAAGGCGGCTGCAGAGAATCATTGGTGGGGAGTGTCTGGGATGGGAGATTCATGGGAGTAAGTCCATCTGAATATACATGAAAGATACATAAAATTGTTCATATGATCAAGGGATGGGGCATGGTATTGGTGGGTAGACAATTACTCAATTAATGAGGGAATCTGAATTGCCAGCCTGGAGAGCTCTGCTACATTCCCCAAGGGAGCAGCAACATTCCACTGAGTGCAGAGGCAGTGTCTGGCAAAAGAGGATGGCCCACTGATGGGTTCTTGTTATTGAGGACTAGCCTTATGAGTATTTGCTCTTCTAATTGAAACTTAGCCTACCGTTATGGGGTGCCTAAGAGTTACAACCTGAGAGCTTCCTTGTTGCTCAAATGTGGCCTCTCTCTAAGCAAACTCAGCATTTGAATGCATTACCTTCCCCTTAACATGGGACATGACTCCCGGGGATGAGCCTCCCTCAAAATGAGGGATTAATACCAAGTGCCAACTGGCAACATGATCGGAAAAAGACCTTTGGAAAAAAGGGGGAAAAGGTAAAGAGAAATGAGTTCACGTGGCTAAGAGACTTCAAAGAGAGTCGGGAGGTCATCCCAGAGGTAATACTTATGCATAAATCAGTAGGATCTCATAGAACACCAAAGTGGATATCACCCCACACTGAGGGACCCCTGAGGGCTCTGGTGACACCCAGGTCCTATACAAGTGGGGATAGCCCCAGAGATTGATGCCTAATTAGTGGGCTATTCATTGGCATCTGTGTTCCTGAGAGTGACAGAGTTGGTCTCAAATAAGTCATCCTTGCACATCGTCCATCAGTCCCTTCTATTCAAACCTATATGTGATGCTGGAGTTTTTAGGTGTACTTCCAGAGACTGTATCCTCTGGTCCACCTATGTGCCAGCTGTGCCTGGAATCTCGGTGGAGCTGCAACTCCTACCCTACAGCTCAATGGACTCATCCAAGCAACCTGGCGAGGAGATGACGATGGGCAATGGCCATCCCAGGAAATGGAGAGGGCCTGAAGCTGAAAGCAAGATAAACCCATCCACTATATTTCCATGGGAGATAATCCCTCTCTCACTTGGAGGTGGAGTGGACATCACCCTCCAAGTCCCCTCAGGATTGGGGGAGGAGCTGTGGACTAGAGTGGACTTGGTGGTGTTCTGTTGTAGACATATTGTGATTCAAGCAATGGAAGAAATTGTTACAATGAGGTAGAGCTGGTGGCCACTGGACATTTTTGGGGACTTTTTTGGGACTTTCAGGGTTGTCCTGAGTGTTGAAGCAGTGATGGATGTAGGCCATTTTCCATCAGAATATACCATGCAGAACTGGGTGGGAGAGAGTGTGTTCTGTGATGTGAACTGTGGTCTATGCTCGGTAGCAAGGCCCCAGGATGTGTATATCCACTGCGGGTGTTGTACCACACAGATGAGGAATGGTGGTGTGGGATGTTATTCGAGGTGTGGGCAGTGGGGAACATGGGAATCCCTGTAATTTCTGAGTAATATTTAGGTAACCTAAGCACCTTAAAAAATATATATATATATATATTTATAACAAATAATGTTTATGTAAACAAATGCACATATACGCATATTTATTTATATATCAGGTTACAAATATTGGTATATATTGTGAAAATTTTGATTTTTACCCACAATTAAAAAAAAAAATTATAGACCATTACCTCCAGTACAGTTAACTGTCTTTTACAAGCTTTTCTTTTACATTAATTTTTAGTTTAGTAATATATACACCTTAAATCCCCCCCTTGAACCCCACTCACTTATATTGCTCATTGATATTAATTATACTCACAATATCATGCTACCATCAGCACCCTCCATTTCCAAATATTTACCATCAGGCTAAATAGAAACCTATCCAAATTAAGCATCAAATACCTATTCTTAAACCCCTACTCACTTACATTCTAGATGATAATTATATGCATTTGCTTATTATACTTAGTTTATAACACTGAAGACATACAATATTATTCCTTTTAGTATCTGGCTTATTTCACTCAGCAAAATATCCTCAAGTTTCCACCATGCTGTCACATGCATCAGAGCTTCATTTCTCTTTACAGATGAATAATATTTCTTCATATGTATACACCATAATATATCTATCCATTCATTTATTGATGGACATGGGTTGCTTCCATCTTTTGGAAATTGTGAATAATACTGCTATGAACATTATTGTGCAAATATCTGTTCAGTCCCTGTTTTCGGCACTTGTGGTTATATACCTTTAGTGGGATTGCAGAATTATATGGTAATTCTACACTTAGTCTCCTGAGGAACTTTCAAACTTTATTACACAGCATCTGCACCATTGCACATTCCCACCAACAATGAATGAGATTTCCTATTTCTCCACATCCTCTGTAACTCTTGAAATTTTCATTTTTTAAAAAATACTAGACATTTTATTTGGGTGTAAAATGGGATCTCATTGAGGTTTTCATTGGCATTTCCCTAATATCTAATGATATTGAGCATCTTTTCATGTGATTTTGGCCATTTGTATACCATGTTCAGAGAAAAGTCTATTCAAATATTTTGCCCACTTTTAATGGTTTTTATTTAATGTTTTATGTTGTTGTTCATTTGTAGGATTTCCTAATAAATTCTGAACATTAAGCTCTTATCACATACGTAGTTTCCAAGTATTTTCTCCCATTGAGTAGGCTGTCTTTTCACTTTCATGATAAAGTCTTTTAATTATCAAAAGTTTTTAATTTAGATGAGATACCATGTATCAATTCTTCTAATTTCTTGCTTGGGTTTTGGGTGGAGATTCTAAGATACCATTCCTTATCACAAAATCCTTAAGATGCTTCCCTATATTTTCCTCTACATATTTTATAGTCTTGGTTTTTATATGAGATCTGTGATCCAATTTTGTTGATTTTTGTATATAATGTTATATAGAGGTCTCCCTTCAATCTTTTGTATATAAATATATATATATATAAGTTCCCCAGCTCCAGTTTTGAAGAGAAACTATTTCCTAATGGGGTGGACTTGGAAATCTTTTAAAAAATCAACTAGCCATAGTGAGAGGGCCTATTTCTGAACTGTGCCAGTTTGACTAGTTTGCTCTAAGTATCTATGGTTTTGCCAGTACTATTCTGTAATAAGTTTAATGTCAGGATGCATGAGTCCTCCATCTTCTTTCTCTATTTAAAAGAACATTTTGACATTTGAGTCATTTATAATTCCAACTAAATTTAATAGCTGACTTTTTTATTTCTGCAAAGAAGGTTGTTGAAATTTTAATTGAGATTGCACTAAATCTGCAAATACTTTACATGAATTGACATCTTAACAAGATTTAATCTCCCAGTCTATGATTATGGGCTACCCTTGCATTTACTTAGGTGTATTTTGTTCTCTCTTAGAAAAGGTTTGTTCTTTTTGGTGGAGGTTATGTCATCAACATGGATGATGTTAGATATCCCCTGGATCAGTTTCCCCTCATAAACAGATTTAAAAAAGTACAAATCCTACTTGTTTGGAACTCAGGATTATAAATCTTGGAGGTAAATGACATGATCCTTTATTTTAAAACAACTAAAAATTCTCAAAGATACTATTAAAATAGTTAGAGAAGGTAAATATTGTTGCAGAATGGAAAATCATTATTTATAAACCATTGGTATAGTGCATCATGCAAAATCCAGAGTGCAATGATAAGCCAATGAGTTAGTAGCACACAAGTTCAGACATTACATACATGGATTAGAATTGAGAATCCAGAAAAAAAGTAATTCATCTACGAAAACCTGATATTTGACAAGATCAGGAAGATCATTCCATGGAGTAAATTATCTTTGAAACAGATGATGCTTGGATGATGGAATATCCGCTTGCAAAACCCAAATGAATGTGTGCTCTTATCTCCTACAACATTCAAAAATAGACTGAAAAATGAATCAACTATTTAAATGAATGGGCTAAAGGGATAAAATTTCTTGTAGTAAAATATTTGGGTAACTCTCCATTATGTTAGATTTGGCATAAGATTTTTAAAATTCTACCCCAATAGCACCAACAACAAACAAAATATAGATAACATGAGCTTTAGAAAAATTAATAAACTTTTTAAAAGAGATACCTACAAGAAAGTGTACCAATGACCCTCCGGATGTAACAAGGTATTAACAAATCATTTATGTCATAACAGACTTGTAACTAGTATATTTTTTAAAAACACTTGCATCTCAATTACACGAAAGGAAGTTACCCAAGTTTTAAATGAGCATGATATCCATAGGGGTGACATCAGCAAGATGTTAGAATAAAATGTGCCAGTGAGCATTCTCTATAGAAACACTGAAAATTAGGAAAAATCAACTTTCACAAAATACTGAAAGATGATTGAGGCTAGAGAACAATTCAATAAATGATGAATCAGAGAACAACACCTATAAATGGTTAGAGGGCATGGGGACATATTTATTTGTCTGGTCAATCCCCAATACTCAAATATATATGGCAGTTTGTGTAACCCATGGTTGTAGCTTGATGGTCTGTGAGTCTCTGCAGGCTGATCCATGCACAGCAGTAGCTTGGCAGTACACATGCATTTCTTGTGAATCTTGGGTCTGGCATACTGCACCTAAATAAAAGATAATATACACTAAAACCCTAGATAACAGGGGGAATCTTTATTTCAGACTAAGAACCTCCAACAAAATCAGATGTTAAGACTTCAGCAAATGGTCACAACACTTATACAGAAACAAGAAGAGACACCCCATTCAAAGGCTTACAACAAAACAACAGAGAAAGAACAAACATTGGAACAACTAGTCAAGGACTTCAAGTCAACTCTCTGAAATATACTCAATGAGCTAAAAAAGCATAGGCATAGAACAAAATGCATGAAAGATGATGATGCGTGAATGAAAGGAAGAATTAAAATTTTATAAAGGAACAAAACAGTACTTTGGGGGAAGAAAATTAAAATAACAGTGATTAAAAATACATTAGACAATAGCTCTCTGAGTTTGCTCAATTTCCTTAATTCATATCAGTAAGGTCATGGATTGTTCATCCTTCAATGCCTGGCTTGCTTCACTCAACCTAAATCCTCAAGATTCATACATGTTATTCAATGTGTTAGCACTGTATTCCTTCTTAGAGCTAAGTAATATTCCATTGTATGTATGTACAACATTTTGTTTATCCCTTTATCTGTTGATGTTTATGTGGGAGAGTATGGTAGGTGTGAGGATTGGGTCATATGGGAATCCCTGTATTTTTACTGTAACATTTATGTAATCTAAGTATATTTTTGAAAATTAAAAAAATATATAAAAAAGGAAAAATACATTAGAAGGGATAAACAGCATATTTAAAGAGGCAGAAGAAAAAATCAGTAATATAGAACACAAGATTATTGAAATCAATTCATTCTGATGAGCAGAAAGGAAAATAAGGAAAAGACTGGGCAGAGCATAAGGTAAATTTGGACCCCGTGAAACAATACAAAAGATGAATTATGGGAATTCCTGTAGAGAAAAAGAAATGAACTGTGGTAAAAAAAAAATTGAAGAAATGATGGCCAAATATTTCACATATTTGATGGATGACAAGAATATATTCTTCCAAGAAACTCAATAAGCTCCAAATAAATTATATTCTAATAAACTCAATGAAAATGAGGCAGTACCATTATCAAAATGTCAAAGAGCAAAGGCAAACAGAGAATTCTTAATCCCTCAAGGGAGAAGCCAATTGTCACATAAAAATGATCCTCAAAGAGATTAAGTATTGATTTCTCAGCAGAAACCACAGAGGCAAGAATGCAAAGGGTTAACATATTTAAAGTACTAAAAGAGAAACTTTCCAAGCAAAGACTTTTCTATGTGGCAAAAAAAAAATTGTTCATAAATACGTAATAGGGTAAGACATTCCCAGATAAATAAAAATTGAAAGTTCATAACTACTAATCTTCCCTTAAAAAAGACTAAGGGAAAATCTTGTGGTTTTGAGATAATTTTATGGAGGCATACAGGAGAAAAAGGCAAATTATATGCAAAAAAGTTTGCAATGAAGGAAAGAGGGCACCAAAATGTTACAATAAATATAAGAAAAAATTATAAAATGACTGAAGTAACTCCTGACTGATCAATAATTACTTTGGATATAAATTGATTTAATTCTTCCAATAAAAAGTTGCAGTTTAGGGGAGAAGATGTAGCTCAGTGGTTTAACACCTGCTTTCCATGTTACAGGTCCTGGGTTCAAACCCTGGTACTTCTTAAAAAATAGTTTCATATTGGCAATAGGATTCAAAAAGCATTTTCCAGCTATATATCATTTACAAGAAGGAAACCTAAATCAAAGAAAAAGTAGGTTGAAAATCAAAGAATCAAAAAATTATTCCATGCATATACTAACCAAAACAGTGAGATGACTATACTAATATTGGACAGAGGGCCTTAAGTCAAATTCTGTTTCAAGAGACACAAGGACAGTATATATTTAAAAAGTGTCAAGACACCAAGAATTTATAATATTTAGAAACACATGTGTACGTAATGACAGTTCCCAAAATATAAGAGACAAATAATTACAGAACTGAATGGAGAAATAGGAATTTCTGAAGTATGAGATGAAGACAGTATTTATTTATTTATTTTAAATCAACTTTAGATTACAAAAAGTTACATTAAAAATATAGGAGATACACATATGCCCTACTCCCTTGTTCTCCCACATTTTCCCACATTTACAACATCCTTCAATAGTGTTATTTGTTACAATTATTTGTTACAATTATTTGTTACAATTGATGAAAACATATTGAAGCATTGCCACTAAATATGGATTACAGTTTACATTATAGGTAACATTCTGTCCCACTCAATTTTGAAAGTTTTGAAATAAAAATTTATAATAGCCAATTATCCATAATTGCAACATCATGCAGGACAATTCCAAAGTCCTGAAAATGCCTCTATATTACAACAACTTTTCCCTATCCCTCCCTTAAGAACCTCTGGTGGTCACTGCTTCCACGTCAATAATAAACTTCTTCCATTGCTAGAATAATAATGTCTACTTTAGTCCATTTTTCATTCCCCCATCATGAGGATTTGGGGATGGTGAGGACTGCTCTGCCTCTAATTGAGAAGGGGATTAGATCCCATGGATCAGATGGATGGAACTCTCTTGTTTGTTTGCTGTTGCAGACTCTCTCTTTTCCTTGAGGTGGGCATTGTCCATCATTACTACTTTGTTAGTTGTCTTGGGTGAATTCAATGAATTGGAGAGTAGGTGTTACAACTCTGCTGAGATTCAAGGCCCAACTGGCAAATGTATAGACCAAAGATTTAAGTCTCCTGGAAATAAACATATCAAGGATTGTACT
>JAQZBX010037268.1:0-16687 GCA_029593785.1 Cabassous unicinctus | reverse complement strand
ATCTTGATAAGCTAATTAATAAGGAAAAGAAGAGGGTTGATCATACTTTCATGTCTATTTGAACAATCTGCTTGGCACACTAAGTTTTAGTGTCAGCACTGCCCATCACAAATGAGATGTCAGCTTAGAGCCAGAGGCCCTTAACTTGGAAACTACTTGCCTGCAGCTTCAGTTTATGTATGTACCTGAAGATAAGAAAGCTCCAGTTCTTTAAAAATATTCTCTGCTTTAGAGTGCGCTCCCCACAGTTAGTTGAGATGGCTGAGATGTTACAGTCTGTGTTTCATGCATCTCCTTATCCTTACTTTGGGAAGCCACCAGAGGATTTGACAACTTTCTCTCTAAAAGCAGGATAAAGAGAAGAGGCTAACCAGCGAGAAATAAGTGGAAGTATCAGGTTAAGAAAACATATTGCATTTATTTTATAATCCCATTTATGCTTAGGTCTAGCACATGCCCAGAGATCTGGAAGAAAATGGAAGCCTGTAGAGCAATGGCCTTGGCCATTATCTGTATCTGGCAGCAAATAGTATTCATTAAGTCCCTGGGGACATGTGTGAAATGCTGGAGGTGTTACAAAGCCTAAGAGTTTACATCTTGGGGGAAAAATAACACTACATTAACACTGAAAGAATGTTGGAATACCTTGGATTTCTAAAGGCCAATGGAAAAATAAAATAACAAAATACTAAATTTGAAATCCATAAATTTTTTTTGAAAACTACATTTTGCCTATCAGAATGTACAAAGAAAATTCTTTTTTTTTTTAGGAGGTGATAGATATTGAACCCGAAGACCACATACATGGGAAGCAGGTGCACAACCACTGAGCTGAGCTCCACCTGCTCCACCAAGGAAAATCAATAACCAATTCCACTGTTTGCTTTGGAAGGAATGATTAGAAACACAATATATGCAAATGTTATATTTGACTTACTGATTAGAATTAACTTACATTTCTATTTAATTCAACTTTTTTTTGTCCCTTGGGCTGAAAAATTCTACTGATGAGCTTCTGACCCAACATGGACCACTCTTTCTTTTACCCAACCCCACCTTCAGCTCTCAAGGAATGTATTCCCTGCAGGAATTTTATGGTCTATGTTCTCTACAAAGAATCATTTCTGCACTCTGCACTGTTTTGTATGTACATATAAATATATATTTTATGAGTTCGGCCCTAAAGAACGTTGGTTTAGCTGGTCACCCCAACACTTGACTTCTTTTCAATCATGCTGTTGACAATAGCTACAAGTTCCCTTGTAGCTCTTCACATTTTAAACTCTAAATATTTTAGACTCATTCCAGGCCATTTCCTTTTCTAGTCCTTCACTCTTTCTTGAAATGATCCCAAATGTAAACAAAATTGAATTTTAGCTCTGCTCTTACAAGATCTGTGTTTAGACTATGATTTGCTCCAGGCCAATCTTTTCAGAGGGAAAACTTTGATCACTAGGGAATCCTTAAAGGTGAAAGATGCCAGGGGATCAGGAGGCCGGGATTTTAAAAATATACGTATTTGTTAATCATAATTTATGCGGAGGGAAAAATAAGAATTAAGTCCAAATAAAAAGCATCTAAGCATGGAGGGTCTCTTACATGAATCAAAAATGCAAAATGACCTAGAACTCTTCAAATTATTTATTTATAGCCTCGTATTATTTCAAAATAGCTTTTATTGTATGATTCCATTTATATGAAATGTCCAGAATAGACAAATCCATACAGAGTGTAGATTGGTGGGATAGGGGTGTGTGTGTGGAAGGGATAATGGGGAGTTACTTCTAGTGGGTATAGGGTTTCTTTTTGGGGTGATGAAAGTGTTCTAGAATTAGATAGTGGTAATGTTGCACAACTCTGTGAACATACTAAAGACCACTGAAATGCACACTTTAAAAGGGTGAATTTTATGGTATGTGCATTATATCTCAATCAAGCAGCTATTTTACAAAATGGATTTACAAAACACATTCCATGGGATTTTTTTTTTAAGGGACACAGAATAGGAAAAATAGATGTGGCTAAGGGTAAGGTTTTGCTCACCTGCTAGAGCTAATCACAATTTGACTCTAGGCTTTTATCAGCCAATACAAAAAGAGAAATGTGATCAATTCTGTAAACAGACGATGATATAAGAACAGACAACTATTCCTGGCTCTAAGATCAGAGAGAAATTTCCTCCAGGACTTTCATAAATAAGACACCAAATAAGGTGGGAAATAAGCAACATCCTGAACGTCATTTTCCCAACCATAGGACTAATTCTAATTTCTACAAGAATGCATCCAAGTGTTGCACTCTCCAATTGTCTGACTTTTTCTGAAGATTCATTTTAGAACAAGGATTAGAAACTGGGGTGCCCAAAGTATTTTGTTTGGCCAGGGCCATGTTTAAAATTTTTAAATCTGAATGCTTTGGGTAAGACCTACACTCCCTGGAATAGCACTGTCGAATAGAAATTTCTACAACGATGGAAATGTTCTATACCTATGCTGTCCAGCAGTACTAGTCACCTATGGCCATTGAGCACTTTCAATGTGGCTAGTGCAAGTAAGGAACTGAATTTCAATTTTATCCAATTTTAATTAATTTTAATAGCTACATGTGGCTAGTGGCAATCCTATTGGACAGTGCAGCTCAAGAAGACCACAGATCCCACTGTCCTCTACTTATTAAACTCCCACCCATAGCATCACACAGTCAGGTTATCTGTCTGGGCCCTACAGCTATTTTTTGTTTGTGATTCATGCTTTTTAATTTTTTAATTTTAATGATTGTAACATATACACAACACAAAATTTCCCATTTCAACCACTTTCATGTGTACAATTAAGTAATATTAATTACATTCACAATGTTGTGCTACCACCCCCATCATCCATTACCAAAACTTCTTCATCACCCCAAACAGAAAGTTTGTACCCATTAAGCAATAACTCCCCATCCTGACTCCCCACCCCACCCCCAACCCGGCTCCTGGTAACTTCTAATCTGCTGTTTCTATGAATTTGCTTATTCTAGGTATTTCATATAAGTAAAATCATACAATAGTTGTCCTTTTGTGTCTGGCTTATTTCATGCAACATGATGTCACATGTATCAGGACTTCATTCCTTTTTTACGGCTGAATAATATTCCATTGTATGGATATACCACATTTTGCTTACCCATTCATCTGCCAATGGATGCGGGTTGCTTCTGTCTTTGGCAACTGTGAATGATGCCTCTGTGAAGATCGGTGTGCAAACATCTGTTCGAGTCCCTGCTTTCAGTTTTCAGGTATATTGTGGGATTGTGGGATTGTTGGGTCATATGGTAATTCTATGTTTAACTTTCCAAGGAACTGCCAAACTGACTTCCACGGTGGCTGCCCCGTTGTGACCCATCTTTAAAGCACTGTCTCGAGGAATGGACACATTCTGTATCCTCCCTCTTTCAGTATTCCATAAATACTCCTTCTGCCTGAAAGGTATCAGGTCTGTGGCAGCCACAGCACTTACCGTGGAATGGGGAACCAGGCCAGTCGCCTACAGCACTGTGAGCTAAGAGATGGGCAGGGGAAGAGGAAGAGTTCCTTGAGCACAGGGGACGGCAGCCTTAGAAAATCTACCCTGAACTTGGTGGGACAGCAAAGTGCTCTCAGGCAAAGAGCCACGGACAAGGACAAGTCAGCTGGGGAGACGGGCAGTCCTCAGAAGATGAGACCGTAAGGCCTCCTCTAGGAGTCCAAAGGAATCGACCAAAAGTTAATGTGAGGGGCAATTGTGAAAGACAGGCAAGGGTGTGATCACGAGGGAACCTTAAACCATGTTAATGAGTCTGGACTTTGTCCTGGGGCCAAGAGGAAGCCATTAGAAATTTTTAAGCAGAGTAGACTCTTGTCATCTCCACTTTCAAAATAAATCCACCATCATCTGTCACCTAAACTATGCAAGAACCTCCTGACGGCCCTGCTACCATTCTGATGCCCTTGAGTTTATTTTCTTTTTTTAAAAAAAACAATTTATTGAAGTATATCATTCATACATGAACATACATAAAAAATAAGTGTTCAGTAAACATTGTGAACTTACAAAACAAACATGCATAACATCATACAGGGCTCCCACACATCACCCCACCACAAATACTTTGCATTGTTGTGAAACATTTGTCAACAAATCATGAAAGAGCATCATCAAAATATTACTAACTATAGTCCGTATCTTACTCCCCTATCCTTTTTTTTTCCTATACTTTTTTTAAGGATTATTTATTTACTTTTATCCATTTTTACATCCCCCCTCCATTTTTGCTGTTTTTATGTCCATTCGCTGGACAACTCTCTGTGTCCATTTCCTGACCTCTCTTCTCATCCTTCTCCTCCTGTCTTCACCGGGATTCGATCCTCGGGACCTCCGATGTGGGAGAGAGGCGTCCTACTACCACCTGTGCCACCTTAGTTCCTGGTTTTTTGGCAAGTCTTGTCTTGGCTCTCCCTTGAGTCACTCTCCTGTTATGTCATCATATTGCTGCATGGCTCGTGGGGCCTGATGGCGCACCCACACATGGGGCCTGGCGGCCTGCACGCCTTCTATACTTTTCTTTTTTTTCTTTTTACCAGTAGGTCCCAGGGATCGAACCCAGGTTCCTCCATATGGGAGACAGACACCCAACCATTTGAGCTACATCTGCCCCCCTGCTCTTAAGGTTGACCAAAGATACCTAGAGTTACAGTCTTTTCCCATACAGGATGGTCATATAATAAATCAGGCTTGGCTTATCACCAGCATTCTAAACACCAGACCTAGGGAGAAAAATTAGGTCTGGGGACACATGCATGGTTTCTAATATAGCGAATGTTTAGCCTACCCTGATGATCACAAAATCAGGACAGCGAGAATATTCGCATCCTCGAGTTTATTTTCTACACAGCAGAGAGTGACTGCTTTGAAACATAAGTCAGATAACGTCCCTCCCCTGCTGCACAGCTTTTGATGGCCTCCAGACCTGGCCCCTGGTCACCTCTCCAGCCTCACCTCCTCCACTCCTCCCTCTGGCTCACTCCACACCAGCCCCTCTGGCCTCCTTGCTATTCTTTGAACACACTAAGCAAGCTCCCGGTTCAGAGCTTTTGCATTTTCTACCCCTTCTGTCTGGAATATTCCTTCCTCTGACATTCACGAAGTTTGCGTCCTCACTTCATTCTGCTCAAATATCACCCTTGCTTGACCACGCTATCCAAAAACATCCACTCCCTCGCTCTCTACCCCTATCCTTCTTTGCTTTTCTTTGTAGCACTCAGGCCTACCCATCCTTTCATTACATATCCATCTGCTAATTTGCTTATTGTCTACCTCTCCTTGAACGTAAGTTCCAGGAAGGCAGGAACTTTGTTTTGTACATTACTGAATCCCCAGTGCCTGGCACATAGAAAACATTCAATAAATAGTTGTTGAATGAGTGAAAAATCAGATTTGCATTCTAATATCTGGGGGCCGCGTGGAGAATGGATGGCAGTGGGGGGCTAGGGGAGCTCAGAAGCCGGCTGGGTGGCTGCTGCAGCAGTCACACAAGTCACAAGCAGTTCAGATGGCCAGGATTGTGGCTGTAGGGGCACAGAGAGGCTTAGCGAGGCAGGGGTATTCAGCAGGGAGATTCAAGAGGCTTGGTAAAAGGTTCACTCACTGAGCTAGAAGACACAGAAGGACGAGTAGGTTTGAGGAAGAAGATGAGCTAGCTTTGAGGCTTGCTGAGCGGACTATCCCAGCAGAGATGTTCAGTGGGCCGGTAGATATGGTCAGCAGAGAGATCTGGGCTGGAAAGGTAGGTTTACAGTTCACAAATACAATCTTCATGGAAACTTTGATAACGGTTGTGCGGCAGTTAGTTGGGGGTGATACTTTTCAATTAAGTACTTGAGGGCACATATTCAAGGCTGCCAATTAATTTCAGATTCAGGTGCTTTCATAGCCAGCCAAGCTGGAGATATTTTAAAAACTGTGTATGGAATGCAGGAAATGAAACTTCTATTTAAAAAAAAAAAAGCAAAGTAATACTTTATTTATTTATTTATTTTACTGCAACTGGCTCCATTCATTATAATGGATCAGTGCTAATCCTCGGGCGATATAAGCTTTAACCCACCGAATTAAATATGTAAATGAATGTTTAGCCTTTAGGGGACATCATTATTCTTTATATTTAAGAGATCTGCTAATCCGACTTCATCATTTCACAAATGTGGAAATAGAGTCCCAGGGACATTACTGACCTGCCTGGGGAGACACAGTTGGACAGTAGTAAGGCCAAAACTAGAATCAAGAGCTCTCACTCTGCTTCGTAGTAGTTCATGATTTTGGAAACGTTGTTTTGAGTTGTTTTGGCATATCCTTGGAAGTAGTGCTCCAAAACTGTCCATCGTTACCGCGTTTGGTTCATCAAGACAGAAGCTACCCAGATATCCTATGGTCGCCCATCTGTTCCACCCAGTACAGCTGGTTCAGACACTACTTTTCACTCTTTAGTACTTTCAGCAAAACTCACTGTTGGCTGTGGAGTGGCCCTGCTTGAACACAAAGATATTGACCTCCAAGCCACGTTCAGATTTCACACTGTTAAAAGCATAGCACTTTGTATAAAGACTTAAAGTCTAGATTTTGATACCATTCAAAGGATGGTCTTCTGAGTTTTTCACTTCATGGAAAAGCATCATTAGATGGGCCTCTAATGACCAAACATCACCGACCATTTTCAGCAATAAAAAGTGTTCATTAGGGAAGTTTAAGAAATCCTGATCTCAATTGTAGTGGTCATTCAGCCAGAGCTTGTTCTTTTTCTGGCCATTCCGGAAACGACTGGTGGCAGATCCTTTGACCGACTACGCCAAAGCCTGCCCAACCCTTCTCTCCTTGCCCCTTCTGACTGTAGATTCTTCCTGTCAGCTGGGTATGGCCAAGTGACCCAATTCAGGACAGGGAGACAGAAGCAGGAGCCTTCCCAGGAAGCGGCTTGAAAGCTGGCGCGGCCCTCTCCTCCGTTTCCCCTTCCTCCTTCTGGACATGATGGCTCGAGCTGTGTGAAGGAAAATGCCAAGGATCACACAGTGCAGGCCCTGGCGTGGCCTAGTTGCTGAACCAAACTTAGCAGCTCCAGATTTCCTGCTATGTGAGAAAAATTCTCTATTTCTTTAAGCCACTGTAGATGTACAACTAAATACAGTTGTACTCAAAACACTAACTAAATAACTCAAGGTGAAAGAGCTGGGGGTGGGAAGGGGCCCATCAGAATATTTGCAGATGGGACCCAGTTATATACACTCTCCTAGTTTCCTAGGGCTGCCATACAAATTACCACAAACTCGGTGGCTTTAACAACAGAAAAGTGTTTTTTTAAGTATATATTTATCAACATCTATATATTAATACATATATTTTAAAAGTTCCCCAACTGATTATGATCCACTCCCCCTCCCAACTGCAAACTACTTCAACATTCCAGGTTTATCTACTTTATGCAACCACAATGAAGGGTGAAAAAAAGGACCTAGAACACTGGTATCAGAAGGACCCTTCCACCTGCAGAGAAACTTTTCTAATTTGGTATGCTCTGAGTATCACCAAAAGAGCTGAGATAATATTCCAGGAGCACAGAATGATACAACTATTAGAGACACTCGTAGTGAACTCATGAAGCACTGGAGGGCTGCACCCCTGTGACCGCCTGCTGAGGAGATTAGGGAAAATCTGCTTTGCCCAGAGAGAACTTGGCTCTGCTCTTGTCCTTACACAACCTTGTAACAGCCCACTCCCTCGCCTGTGCAACACGTGGGGCTTCAGCTGACTAAGCGAATGTGCGCCCAGGCTCCGTTGCTATCGGCGCCTTGGCCAGATCCCTGCGAGCCATCTGCTGGCTCTCCCTGCAGCCTCTGCGCTGCAGAGATCACAGTTCAATCTGTTCCCCCACATTGACATGCTAGTCAATTGAAAAGCCAAGATCTTACCAACAATGCGTTGTTTCTAAGACCCTTTGTGGTCCTTCCCGCCTTACCCCGCCTCCAGTCTTACAAGTAACATTGACCTTGGGCCCTTGAAATCCAGAGGCATTTCTCTGGTTCTCCAACTTTGTAGGAAACAGCTGGGCAGAAGTCAGTACTGCTTCATCATGCTTCTTGACCAGGACGCACGGGGACTTGGGTGGAGGGTGCCCGTGCTGGCTGTGCTCGAGCACCCCTTACCACCCTCAGACTTTCTCTTCTCCCAGCTGCTGCTTTCTGCCTCCCCGAGGCCCAGGACCCGCCTCCTCTCCGCTAGGGTGTCTCCCCAGCCTTATGAATTGGCTAGTTTACAGGAACAAATTTACAACCCATTCTAGATTTAAGGATTTAGACCATCTGGGACACTGGCTTTTTAATAAGCACCCCACCTCCAAAGGAATAAAGCTGGTAGTAATCTTTCAGGCACCAGCGACAGGCTGCTGGGCGATGTTTTGTGGCAATACCGATTCCAAGCGTGCCTTCCTTAGGGAGACTCTGCATTCGCACTCCTGTGAAACACTCTGATTACTCTAGCGATTAAAAATAGCCAAATACAAATAAAATACAATCTGAGCACATTTGATTTGTCCTCTTCCTACTATCAGCTATTTTTTTTAATGCAGTCATCTTTTTTGTTCATCTTATGAGTTCAAAAATGGTGTCGATGATCACTGTGGTGGAAAAATTAGAAGCCCGCCAGACCAGCTGACCTGAAGCTGCACCCCATAACCTCACAAAGGCAAATCCTGTGTCAACACAAATCAAAACAAGCAGCCCACTGGGTCACTTTCCTGCAGCTCAGTGGCTCTCTCTGGTGGCCTCTCAGGGTCACCCACTGGACTGTCCTTCCAGAATGTTCTCCACCGTGACCTAGTCTATGTGCTTTGTTCCATGAAGAAATATCTCTGTTTAATACAAATCAGACATCAACGCATGATTCTCTCATTAAACTCATCATTAGACTCCTGGCTAATTGTGCAAAGTATTATTTTTGTCAATGGTGTGTGGAAGCTGGCAGAGTAAGTGACCCATTGACTATCTCTGGCTTATTCAGAAAAAAAGCTTGACCATTACCATAGCGATGTTTTGGGTACTTAAGGCTGATGTCATCACTAATTTCAAAAGTCCTTATAATGACAATATCCTCTCATCCCTTCTGCCAGGCCTTTTGGATCCTGTTAAAAGAGCCTCTAAAATCATGGGAAGTATGTTCAAAGTAATTTAAGAAAACAAACTTTACACCTTTGCAAAAATAGCCCGCTAGGAATTATTGGTGTCAATTCCAAACCCTGACAGACTGCCTGGTGTGAATTTCATCTGCCACTCGTTAGTACTCAAGGGCTTGGCTCAGGGCAGCCTGGGAAGTAAACAGGCTTGCGGAAATATAATTAGAAGGAGACCCCTTGTTCCACGGGTTTTGCTTTTTTTTAATCTCTTCTTCTCTCCCTGGAATGGGCACCTAGCCTAAAAATGTTCCCTCTTAGGAGAAGCCTAACAAGCTACGGGTAAATGCATTCTTGTCTGCCACGGAAAGCAAGCTCATGTTGCTCATTCTTACTGGGCTAAAAACAAACCGACCTAAGCAAACTGCATTACCAGGTGTATGGGGCCATGGGTGGAAGCTTTCACCTTAGAGGCTGCTCGGGTCACGTGATGGCCAGGTGGTAACTGGTCTTGCTGTGTGCCCTTCTCTCCCCAGATTTCCCTGGGTGAGCCCTCAGTGGAAGCCTCAGACCTTCCAGTGTGAAAGGAGCAGAAGGATCATCTCACACATTAGGTACGTCAGTGAGGACTGCCTTCACAGCCATGTAACTGAGTCGCGCTACTTGCCAGCGCCTGCAAGACCCACCTGGAAACCTGCGACGGCAATGTCTGTTTCTTTCTCCGCCTTTATCACCGCCTGCTGCTGAAGCTACCTCTCCACTCACTTCCACCTGGCTGCCAATTCCTTCCCACAAAAGCCAGATGGAATTACAACCCAACCCTGCGCAGTTTGAATGTGGGTTACCTGCTCGTCCCATACATCCTATCTGGATTTTGATAAAATGAGAATCTTTGAACATCATAAAATGATGATTACTTCTTAAAGTTACATGCTCAAAGGTCAGGAAGAAATATTGCAGGGAAAGTCTTACGCAGTTTCTTTTTTAAAGTGTATGCTTCCAATCAATCCCATGGGATTATACAGTGAACTTGGGTAAGAATTGGCAGCTATTGCCTAATTCTGCATCTCTTGCCTGCTAGTCTGGAAAAAACGTAGGGGGGATGACAGTGCTATTATGCGGTGAATTCACTCAGGCTTAACACGTTCCAGCACCGACTGCTTTGTTAGGTAAATGAGACCCTTAGATGCTTCAAGGATTAGAAAAACCCAGTGCTGGAGGGACAAAAATGGATCTGTCAGGCAACACTACCAGCAGTTTTCTTTACTTTTACTTTTGAAGGGAATTGTGCTCAGTATTAATTTTGTGGCATATTTTTAAAAACTAGGATGAAATCATTACTCCTCAATCTTTGAGAATACGTTTAACATAGAGGCAGTGTTGCATGGTAGAAAGAGCTGAAACTTTGGCTTCCAAGTGACACAGGTTCGAATCCTGGCTCTGCTACTCACCAGCATGTGACCTTGGTCAAGTTACTAAGCTTCTGTTAACTCATCTGCAAAGAGGAAGAGGATTTTTGTGAGGATTAAATGGCATTACATTTATAAAAGAGGCGTAGTATAAAAGGTGGAGTGGAGTCCCTGATTTGGGATCAGGTCTTCGCATAGTTGCTTACTAGTTATGTGATTGCTGGCAAATGATGTAACCTCTCTGAGGTTCAGTTTCCTCATGTGTAAAATGGAGTGAATGGTACATATCTCACAGGGCTGCTATAGAATTAAGTGGGACGCTGGTACAGGGTCAGCAAACATTTTCTTTAAGGGTAAGAGAGTACATATTTAGGCTTTAGAGGGCATAGCATCTCTGTCGCAAAAGCCACAGACAATTCTAAATGCACTGGTGGGACTGTGTGCCTATAAAACTTTACTTATAAAACGTGGTGGTCCCGATTTGGTCCGTGGGCCATAGTTTGCCAAGCCCCGCTCTACAGATGATCAATAAATGATAGAACATAAATAAGAAACACTATCTTTTTAATCAAGGTACTTGATGAAAGTGAAAGAATTGAAAATTCCAGTTTTTCCCTAGCCATCTATATTTTTTTCCATAATTGCTCCATGTTAGATTTCCATATGAATTTTATGAAAAGTTATGTGGGGGGGGGGGGGAATGTGGCTCAAGCCGTTGAGCACCCACCTCCCACATGGGAGGTCCGAGGTTTGGTCCCCGTTGCCTCCTTAAGAAAAAAATACCAGACAGACAGCGAGCAGACAATGAGCCAAAAAACAAAGACAAAAAACCGTCGAACAGACAACGAGCACAAATAACAAGCAAAAACAATGAACAAACAGATAAGGGAGCCATCTAAGGGGAAAAAAGTAATGCAGGTCGCTTTCTTTCTGACAGAATCCTTAAAAAAGACAAAATAGTAATTTCTGGCAGAAAAAGAAAACTACAGCAACAACAAAGACGAAAAGACAAGCCTCCCAAACAACGAGCAAACCTGAACTTTTTTCTTACAGGAATCAAGTCAAAAGGATCACAAAACTGAAGGGAAGAGAAAAATCATAGAAAATGAATTATGCACATGGTGGAATTGGTAATACTTCCTAAAGACTCCAAAGCAAGAAGAAATCATCTGAAGTTAACCAGGTTATGGAAGATAAAAGCAGAAAGTGTGACTACAAAATAAGAAAGTACGACAATACGGAAAGACTTCAATAAACGTTAAACACTGTGAAGAAACAACAAAAGAAATGAATGAAGTTGAAAGAATAGAATTAATGGAGTACTGATGATGCATTTAGAAAACAAATATCACAGCTAAATTACACATCCATCAATAGGAATGGAAAAGTAAATGGCAAACTTAAAAAAAAAAAGATCAACCCAAGAATAATAGAGGAAGTAAACAGTCAAGGTCGTAATGAAAATCACTGGATGGCAAACACTGCTGGTTGCCATCCAATACCTATTCTTGTGAGCACAAGGGAAACATGTGGAAGAAAGCCACATTCTAAGGAAGGTAGAGAAGAAAAGTAGAAGGAATCTGGGCACTGATGACATCATGGAGCTGCTAGACAAGCCAGGACTGCTTGCTTCCATGCGTCTTGGTAGGGGAGAAAAATAAACTGTATTTGATTATGCCATTATACTTCAGTTCCTCTTACGTGCAGCTGAATACAACCCCTAACTTGTCTTTATACCATATATTACCAAATCTCAGATGCTACAGATGGTAAAATGGACCATTATTTCATGAAATACGAGGGGAAAAAAATGCTGCCAATTATAACACAATGCCACGATGGTCCTACTGGATATATGAGTTGGCTTTCTTGCTTTGAAATTTCTTTCATCTCTTCTGAAGAATTTTGCAGTATCCCCTCCATTCATTTCATCACAGAAGAATGACAAGCCATGCTTGTACAAATATCTCCGTGGCTAAACCAAATCTACTTGTGTGTATCTTCTCTTCTTGGGTCCCACAAAGCACTGGTGGCTGCTTCTCAAAGCCACTGCGCATGACGTGTGGGCTGTGCTTTGCACAAGAGCCGCTGAACAAGGGGGGCAAGCGGGGGCTGCAAGCCCAGATCTAATATTCAGGCAAGTGGCTACCACCAAAAGGAGAAAGGGGAACCTTCTGCAACGCCTCTGCCTGCAGAGGGCACAAAGGCATGTCAGTGTGTGGTACCACAGCGCTGGCACTGGGGCAGGAGGGAAGACGAGGAGAAACATGGTTCCTGCTTTCACAGCTCTTGGGAAAAGAAAGGAAGGTAGCAAACAAGGAAGTGTGAGGCAGAATATCAGGGCTCTGGGAGTACAAGACAAGAGTGCCGATTGGCAGAGGAGCTAGGAGATGCTGAAGCCTGCGTGCTGGGTGGGTTAGCCGGGTGTCGGAAGGCAATCATTGTAGGAAGCAGGAGGAACCCCACGTGTGGTGGCTCAGAGGCATGAAAGGAACACGGGGCAACCGAGGAAATGGTGCTCTTAATGAGAAGAATGTGGAGAAAGAAGTAAAACTAAATTAAAGATGAGAAAATGCTAAGGTGACAGGCAGAGGTGGGTCTCGTGGGCTGTGTCCAATAATTAGACTTCATCCTGAGGCAAATGGGCAGCTACTGCAAGGTTTCAAGCAGGAGGGTGGTGTGATTCGATTCGTACCTGAGGGCACATCGTGTGGAAAATGGACTGGAGCCGCGAGGATGCTATGGCTTTAGTCCAGATGTGACAGCAGCCTGGCTGACACAGGATTGGGGATGGGGGAAAGTGCAGTTTACACAGCAGAGGGGATGGAATGGAGTGAGTGGATTTGTTTCTATTTAGGAGACTGAGGAGCTAATGACAGATGGGCTTGTGGGGAGAGGGAAAGGGGCAGGATGGGGGCAGGGCAGGATAAGAGACTGGGAGGAGAGGAGTGGATGGATGGTCATGCCGTGTGTGGAAATGGGAAAGAAGAGCGGGTGCAGCTTAGCATCATGATGACTCAGTTTTGCACATGTTAAGCTTGAGAACTGTGAGATATCCCATTGGAGACAGCTCTTTCTGTCTCTCCTCAGCTGCCACCTCCTGCCATGCTCCTCTGACCAGCTCATCTCGTGGAGTCTCTCGCTTTTCCTCCCCTGAGCCCAAGGCTGCCAGCCTCAGGTCTTCAATTCCCACCAGAGGAAGCAAACAAAAATAAAAGCATACAAACAAGAAGGATTAATAACGCAATACTCCCCCAAAGAAGTGCACCTCGCCCACAAGAAGACAGTTCACAAACTAATATCAGAGTCTGAAGCATCTGCATTTGGATTATGTCACTTGTCCAGAGCGTCCCCCGAATTATGGCAGAATTAGCTTTATATCTGCTCATTAAAAATGCACTCCAGGGAGCAGATGTGGCTCAAGTAGTTGAGCGCCCGCCTCCCACATGGGAGCCCAGGTTCGGTTCTGGTGCCTCCTAAAGAAAAAAACAGACAACGAGGGGAAAGAAAACAAAACAACAAGAACAAGCAGTCAATGAGCGCAAACAATGAGCAAAAACAACGAGCAGATGAGAGAGCCATCTCAGGGGAGGGGGGAAATAAAACGTCTTTTTAAAAAAAATGCACTCCAGTGGGATCTTTTTCAGAAAACGGCAAGAGAGTAACTGAAAGACAAATTCTAACTTCTACCCTTAGAGCCACCAAGGGTTGTGTTCACCCTGGTACAGGCCTCCCAGCATAATTGAATTAGATTTGTGATTTTTACAGGGTTTTTAGGGGTGGAACTCTTTTGTTTAAGGCTGGATTATCTTGAAGTAGAACCTGAGATGGAGATTCTTGAGCAAGTGATTGATGGAGGAACTGAATATCCCTCAAATAAAACCATATACTGGATTACTTTTAAAATTTTTTATAAAATACTTAAAACTTAAAGAGTCAAACAAACTAAAGGTGAGGGTAGCAGTTTCCGTGTGTCTTCTGCCAGAACCCCATCCAATAACATGCTCTTCTCCAAGGGTTCCATGAGACTCACCAGACACAGAGTACATTAAGGATTTATGAAGTGCTGAGAAAAATAAATCCATTTAAAATCTTCTTAGATGGATGTTTCTCCAACATATATGATCTCAGGTCTCCTTCTTGAAGTTAACTAATAATATGTCAAGAAACTTGCTTGGGAAGCGTATGTGGCTCAAGCGATTGGGCTCCCATCTACCATATAGGAGGTCCAGGGTTCGATTCCTGGGGCCTCCTGGTGAAAGGCGAGCTGGCCCGCACAGTGAGCTGGCCCACGCAGAGAGCTGGCCTGCATGGAGTGCTGGCCCACGCAGAGAGCTGGCACAGCAAGATGACGCAACAAAAAGAGACACAGAGGAGAGACAATAAGAGATACAGCAGACCAGGGAGCTGCAGTGGCGCAAGAGATTGAGCGCCTTTCTCCCACTCCGGAAGGTCCCAGAATCAGTTCCTGGTGCCACCTAAAGAGAAGACAAGCATGAACTCTTATAGTTTATGTATGTTCATGTATGAATTATATACTTCAATAAATTGTTTAAAAAAGAGAAGCCAAGCAGACACAGAACACACAGAGAGCAGACAGCAAGCGCAAAACAATGGGGGGGGGAATAAATAAATAAATCTTTAAAAAGAAACGTGCTTGAGGGCATGCTGCAGAAAGGGGGGAGGACATGGCCTGCCTGTTTGATTATAAGGAAAAGAAAGAGTTGCTGTCTCACTATTTGATTTCAAAGTGAAATAAAATCATTATATAATGATAGAAGGTAAGCAAACAAACAAAATCGCCTGATAACACCAAAACACCCTGCAAGTTAAAAGCAGGCAGAAATAGAATTATATCTTGAAATGTCTGTGTTCCACATAACAAATCAAGTGGATCAGATTTAATGAAGAAATTGTAGAGTTGATTAGTACAATAAATTGAGTAGAATTAACAGACCTGTAGAATCACAGAAACTACATTTTCCAGTATATCAATCAAGCACCAGACACAAAAAATTTTCATATGAAAAAAACTCCATATTTCAAAAATCATAATTTATACCAGAACATTCATAGCAAGAAATTAGAAACATCCCGAATGCTCAATAATGGGTGGCTTTCAACAGATGCTGGTAAATACCTCCCTTCTCTCACATGCCCCTTCTCAGCAGTGAAAGGACCACCCACATGGCAATCTCATAGAAAGACCTAAGACTGCTCCCTTCACCTTTCCCCATCTATTAGTTTCCTAACTTTTCTCTGCCGTCAGTCTCACCCCACCTCCTTCAGCTCATATTCCATGGTGGTGCCAGGGGGCTAATTCTGAAAATTGAAACAACTTAAAATCCTTTAATACCCATCCCACTCACCACAACTGCACATAAAAATCAAATAAAAAATCAAACGCATTCAGCATGGCATCCAAAGTCCTCCTTCTTCACCCTGACATACCCGATTCCCTAACTGCCTAGGCTACTTTCCGTTCAACCATCCCATCTTACTGTTTACAGCTCTTGTGTCTTTGCCTGAAATACTGGCCTCTTGTCCTCCTGACAAATGCTACTCATCTTTTAACTTCAGCTCAAGCTTCACTTCCTTATAAATCCTTCCTCGTGGAGTACGTTGAAATGTATGCTCTTCAGTGTGGATATGCAAAGATATATCAATGCATTATATTTCTCTACATTTTATCATTCCTGCTAAAGACGGGTGAAGCACAGTGGGAGCACTCCAACTTGCCAATTACAGGTAATTCTGTCTCTTTGGGTTTAAAACAGTTACTTTCAGGAAGCTAGGGAAGGTTCCAGCTCCTTGTAAGACTGTGTCTTCTCTCGTGAAGAAACTCAGCCTCCCTGCATCGCTTCCCTAGCCTGGCTCTGGTTGCAAGGAGTTAGGTACATATCTTTTTGGCCCTCCCTTACTTTAATGAGATGTCACAAGCCTCGGGTTTCTGAATATCCTGAACTGGCAGCCCCACTTGGTCAGAAACCCATGACCCCTGGCATCACCCCATACCCTGAAGCCTCCTCTTCTTGAGCTCCTGTCAGACCGGGGGAACCTGGAGTGCTGTCTCAGACCCCTCTATTAGAACTCACCTGCCA
>JAQZBX010037267.1:0-23867 GCA_029593785.1 Cabassous unicinctus | reverse complement strand
ATTAACTAAGCTAAGCCATGTGGAAAAATATAGCCACTGTCCTCCTGGAGTTTATAGCCTGGTGGAGGATATACACATATGCATTGATGAATGTATAATTACCAACTGGGCAGAGCTCCAAAAGAAAGAGAGGTGCTTAGAGACCATGCAACAATCAAGGAATGTGAATAGATTGGATGGGGGTGGGGGGGTGGGATCAGGGAAGATGTCCCGTGGGAAGTTATATTTGCCCAGGTAATTGCTATTCATCCTTTGCAACACCTCACATAGAAAGTGAGAGGATAGAGAGAACATTCCAGATAGAAAAACCAGCATGTGGGAATTGTGACAAAGGGAGTAAGAGAATATAGAAGCAGAGAGTGGTACAAGAAGAGGCTGGAGAGATTAGACAGGTAGCCATGATTGAAAAAAAAAAAAGATTTATAGCCCAACCATTGATTAACACTCACCTTTCCAACTCCTCATCACATAGTTTTGTTCATATCATCTTAGACTATTTGCCATTCCACCAACATGCCTGTCTTCATTAGACAAAGTTGGTGAAACTGATGTGAATTGAAAACAAGGAAGAAGGTCATTCTAGGCAAAGTTTTACACTGATTTTGTTCCAATTTGCCAAGAACTGAGAAATTAATACTCTTTCAAAATAGCCTTATAATTTGACAGAAAATAAAACTACTCCAGATCAAGTTTGAAAACCTTCTAAAAATTCTGAATTATCTTTAGAAGAGGAAGTTTTGGAGTATGGGGGAATTCACTGGACAGAAGCCATGACTGAATTTGACTCTCTGGGGGCTCAGGGATGCCCAGGAATCAGCTGAGAGGAGAAGGGTCATTAATGTTGTCATAGAATATCCAATATACTGACCATCTGGGGAAGCTGCAGGCAGGAGCTGCCTGAAAGGAGCTTGAAAATCCAGTCATGGACTTCTACCCCTTAGGCAAGTGATAGGAGACTAGCAGGACACTCCGATCTCTCTCTCCTCTGGGTTTTGCTTAATGCAAAGAGATATACCAGGCATCACAATCCAAATACCCCAAATTCAATTACCCCAATCCTAATACTGCTGTAATGAAGAATATAACTTATGCCTGTCTGGATCCCATTTTTGGCCCTAAACTTTTTTATCCTCCAAAGACTTCAAAATGAAAACGCATGCAGCTGGCTAAGTATGCTTTGTTGCAAAGAGCCCATGACTTCTTGCAAGCACTTCTAAAGGAGTTCCCTGAATCACATATATTGAGCCACAATTCTGTAGCATTGCTGCATTCCAGAATCCACTGTCAAGCTACTGAAAGCAGAGGCTTTATCAAAGCTGTTTTCTGAAAACTGGCTTTAAAGATTGGAGAAAGGCTTCTTCATTTTAAAAATTTTGATCTTAGTGTTCAGGTTGTTTAAAATCTCTCTCCAGATGTGGCTGCTCAGGGCTGGGGGAACTTGGTTGGTATGGATTAGAGATGTTTAATTTAAGGAAAACTTAAAGTTTGAAAAATGTTTACCCAAATAGTGATAAATCTCGATGTCTATAGAGCAGTACGGTGCAGACGTTGTTGGCTGCCCTTTATAGTCCAGGAAGCTGCTAGACTGATTCCTAAACATCCTCAGCCATATTAAATAAGCTTTTCCCATAACACACATGAAAATCATGAGGCAATCTAATTAGAGCTTTTTTTTTCATATTCATTTTTTTTATTTTAAAAAGTTTTATTGAAGTGTATCATTCATACTTGAACATACATAAATAAAAATTATATAGTAAAAGTTGTGAACTTACAAAACAAACATACCTGCTCCCATACATCACCCCACCACCAAGACTTTTCATTGTTGTGAAACATTTGTTACAAACTATAAAAGAGCCTCTTCAAACCATTGCTACTAACCTTTGCCCCTATCTTACATTTGGTGTATTGTTCCTCCAAGCAAGCTGATTATTAACACCCTGTTTTAGTATTATATATTTGTTATAGTTCATGAGAGAACATTCTTTTATTTGTTTTGATAACCACAGTCCATCTTCCAACACAAGATTCACTGTGTAATACAGTCCCATGCATTGTACAATCCAAAGTGTACACATATTGGCTCTCATTTTCATCAAAGAATTGTGCTCTCATCACTGCAATCAGTGATCCAGCAATCCCCTTACTAGGAATATATTCAGAAAAACTGAAAGCAAGGACACAAACTTTCATTTGCACACCCATGTTCATAGCAGCATTATTCACAATTGCTAAAAGATGGTAGCAGCCCAAATGTCCAACCAATGAATGAATAAACAAAATGTGGTATATACATACAATGAAATACTATTCAGGGGCAAGAAGAAATGAAATTGGGATGCAGATGACAACATGGATGAACCTTGAAGACATTATGTTCAGTGAAATGTGCCTGACACAAAAAGACAAATAAATTGTATTATCTCACTAATACAAACTAAATACAATGAGCAAATTCATGGAGGTAAACTCTAGAGTATAGTTTACTAGGAGACAGAATATGGGTTGAGAATGGGAGCTAGTGATTAATGTATGTAGAATTTTAATAAGGTTTATGGTAAAAGTGTGGAAATGAATAGAGTTAATGGTAACACATTATAATGAGTATAACTATCACTGCTGATTTATAAATGTGATTGTAGCTGAAAGGGGTAGTATATGGACATAAATTTCAATTGAAAGGAAGCTAAAGGATAATCTAGGGACTATAACATAGTGATTTTCATTGTGGATGAAGATTGTGGTTAATTGTATAAATATAAGAATATTCTTTTACAAAGTGTTAAAAATACACAGGAAAATTACAATTAATGTAGCTTATGAATGATAATACGTAATATTTTAATATTTTTGCAGCAAGGCAAAGAAGATATATCAATTCTATGGAACAACAATTGGCAGGCATAAAGGGGAATGAGATTTTACCTTTTGGAGTAATGAAAACAGCCTAATACTGACTGCAGTGATGACAGTACAGTTCTGTGATGAAAATGAGAACCAATGTGTGTACACTTTGGATTGTATAATTAGAGATTTTGACCCTGATGACAGGTGAAATCTATCATTAGTGCTGTCCTTTGGAACATCAGACCCTTTCACATTCTAATTGCATGGAGTCAGGGAGAGAAGAAGCACCATCTGGTGAACACCAGATCTGTGGTTCTTTTAAACATAATCCAAAGTGACTGTATACAATTGAAGAATATTTTCTTAGAACTGGCCTTTTGTAAAATAACCAGCCACGTATGCTTTGAAACATTTGAGAATTTATAATCAGCTAAAAACAAAAAACAAAAACAAAACTGTTGAGTGATAACCTTTCCACTTCCATAGGGCTTCCAGGTGTGGGAGATTAAATCTACACCAAGTGGTTCTCATGAGGACTTAGAGTCTGCCAACACAGAGATGAGATTTAGCACAGTATATTTAATGAAGAAATGTCAAAACATGGTGTGGACATTTGAAGTGTTTGTGGACCCCAGAAAATCCTTTTCTTAAAGCCAATCCATGCCTGTGCATGTAAACGTATTTATTATAGGTGGGAACTTTTGATTAAATTACTGCAGTTAAGAGTTTTTGATTAGATTGTGTGACCCAGGATGGGTCTTAATCCTCTTACTGGAGTCCTTTATGAATGGAGGGATAAAAAGCTACAGACACAGAAAAAAGCTGAAGAGACAGAGAAGAACACAGAAGCTGAAAGAGAAAGCCCTGGGAGCCAGAAGCTGAAATCTATGGAGCACAGAAGCTGAGAGGAAACCACTTTAGCCAGAAGCTGAAGGCAATGAAGCTGGAAGGACAAGCAGACTCCACCATGTGCCTGACTGCCCACAGCTGCAGCTCAGGGAGAAAGGATCTTCTGACAATGCCTTGATTTGTACATTTTCACAGCCTCAGAACTCTTAAGTTTTTAACCCAATAAACACCTATTATAAAAGCCAACCCATTTCTGGTATGTTGCTCACAGCCTCTTTTAGCAAACTAAAGCACAGGGTTACAGAATAATAGTATATTTTAAGTGTTTACATTTAATATTTTAACACATAAAACAATATAAATATAATACAATATAAGTGTGATATTCACAAAGTAACTTACAAAATCAATTCAGTCTGTGTAGTTTCTTAATAGGACAATTTTATAGTTACATGGAAAAACGTCTTCTTTCATTCTTGTCCTGTACCTCTGTGACAATCTTTATAACTTTCATTTGAAGTTAAGGTGAAAGCCTAAATTTGAAGCATTTCATGAACACAAGACCCAGACCAAATGCCCTCCTGCATGGGTCATCTGGGGTAAGCCTTGCTCTCCCTACTTTGAAAAGGAAACAACAGAATCAAATTTTTTTAAGTTTTAAAGGAATGGGATTGGTGAGAGAGAGAGTGAGCTATTCTTAAAATCAAGATATTTGTGGGATTATATTTTTCATCTTTGCTAAATTTTGCAGTAATTCTCTCTGGTCATGATGTTTGTGAACATGACTTACAGTATATCTCATGCTAGGTCAGCTTAATATGAGCTTAAAAATACTTAACAGAACAGGAAATTCTCAAACAGATGTGTTGGAGAATTCCCCTTGCGTCTACAAGGGAAAGGAAAGAAAGTGAACAATTACCTATATATTGTGATAGGACAGACATACATATTCAAAACAGTACTATCAACTTAGTTTGGGTTTTGCCAAAAGCAGACAAGGCTTAGGGGCAAATAGACTATTTTGGAGGCTGTGTTAGTTATCTATTTCTTCATAACAAATTATCTGAAACCTTAGCAACTTAAAACAACAAATATTTGTTTTCTTACAGTTCCTGAGGGTAAAGAATCTAGAAGTGGCTTAGCTAGTGCCTCTGATTCAAGGACTCTCATGAGGTTGCAGTCATTTTAAGACTGCTGGGACTAAAGGATCTGCCTCCAGGCTCACTCATGTGGTTATTAGCCGGCTTTTGTTCCTTGTGGGTCATTGGACTGAGAACCTCAGCTCCTCACCACCACGGAAGCTGTTCACAACATGGCAGCTTGCTTCCCTCAGCATGAGTGAGCCAAAGGGGACTGTGAGCCAGCACCAAAGGAGGAAGCCATAGACTAGCCACCCCCTCCTTCCGCCATTTTTTTCCTTTCTAGAGAAGTTGTGGGTTTACAGAACAATCATGCATAAAATACAGGATTTCCATATACCTCTCCACTGCCAACACCTTGCATTGGTGTGAAATATTTCTTACAATGGATAACATTTTTACAATTGTACTATTAATTGAAATCCATGGTTCATTGTTTGGGTAGTTTAGTTCCATGGATTTTTTTAAAAAATTTTTATCTGTTACCATATATACAATCTAACTTTTCCCTTTTAATCATATTCAGATATGTATTTCAATGCTATTAGTTGTGTTCACAATGTTGTGCTACCATTACCACCATCCATTAACCAAAAACATTTCCATCATTCCAAATAGGAACACTTAACTTCCCATTCTCTATCCCCACCCATCCTCTGGTAACCTATCTTCTAGATTCTGACTCTATGAGTTTACTTATTCTAATTGTTTCAAATTAGTGAGATCATACAATATTTGTCCTTTTGTTTCTGGCTTATTTCACTCAACATGATGTTTTCAAGGTTCATCCATGTTGTTGCTTGTATCAGGACTTCATACCTTTTGACAGCTGAATAATATTCCATTGTATGTATATACCACATTTTATTTATTCATTCATCAATTAATGGACACTTGAGTGCTTCAATCTTTTGGCAATTGTGAGTAATTCTGCTATGAATATTGGTGTGCAAATAATCTATTCAAGCCCCTCCTTTCATGTTTTTAGTAGTAGTGGGATTGCTGAGTCATACAGTAGTTCTATACTTAGCTTTCTGAGGAACTGTCAAACTGTCTTCCGCAGCAGCAGCACCATTTTGCATTGCCACCAGCAAAAAATGAGCATTCCTATTTTTCCACATCTCTCCAACAAGTGTTATTATTATTATTTTTTAATAACAGCTATTCTAATGAGTGTGGAATGCACTCATTGTGGTTTTGATTTGCATTTCCCTGATAATTTCCCTGCTACTGACTGATGCTGAGCATCTTTTCATGTGGTTTCTGGCAATTTGTATATCTTCTTTGGAAAGGTGTTTGTTCAAGTCTTTTGCCCATTTTTTAACTGGGTTATTTGTCTTTTTATTATTAAGTTGAAGGATTTTTTTAATCTATACTAGATATTGATCCTTTATCAGATATGTGGTTCCCAAATATTTTCTTCCATTGTGTAGGTTGTCTTTCTACTTTCATGATGAAGCCTTTTGAGGAAGAAAAGCTTTTTATTTTGATGAGATCCCATTCATTTATTTTTTTCTTTTGTTGCTTGTGCTTTGGGTGTAAAGTCTAAGAAAGCATTGCCTCACACAAAGTCTTGAAGATGCTTCCCTATGTTTTCTTCTAGGAGTTTGTTAGTTCTAGCTCTTATTTTATGTATTTGATCCATTTTGAGTTGCATTTGGTGTGAGGTAGGGGTCCTTCTTTTTTTTTTTTTTTTTTTTTTTTTGCAAATGTATATCCAGTTTTTGCTG
Organism: Cabassous unicinctus; assembly: GCA_029593785.1. NCBI lineage: Eukaryota > Metazoa > Chordata > Mammalia > Cingulata > Chlamyphoridae > Cabassous > Cabassous unicinctus. Next base: position 17,299 of record JAQZBX010037267.1, on the reverse strand, counting down.
CACCATTTATTGAGGTGACTATTATTTTCCATTTGAGTGGTCTTTGCCACCTTGCCAAAAATCAGTTGGCCATAAATGTGAGGATTGATTTCTTTTTTTAATTATTTTTTTTTAAAGTAGCTTTAGATTACACAAATGTTTCATAAAAAATATAAGGGATTCCCATATGTCCCACTCCCTCCTCCTCCCACACTTTCCCATATCAACAACATTCCTCATTAGTGTGGAACATTTGTTACAACTGATCAGAAGATATGGAAGCATTGCTACTAACCATGGATTACAGTTTACATTACAGTTTACACTCTGTCCCACACAATTTTGTAGGTTATGACAAAATATACAATGGCCTGTATCTGTCGCTACAATGTCATGCAGGACAACTCCAATGTCCTGAAAATGCCCCCATATTACACCTATTCTTCCCTGTCCCATCTCTCAGAACCTCTGATGGCCACTGCCTTTATATCAATGATAAGAGTCCTTCCATTGCTAGAATAATAATATGACTATAGAAGAAGAAGAATAAGTCTACTTTAGTCAATTGTTCACTACCCAGTCTTGAGGATTTGGGCATAGTGATGCCCACTCTGCTTCTAATTTAGAGGAAGCTTAGATCCCATGGGACAGATGGAATTATTTTGCTTGCAGTTGCAGACATGCTCTTTTCCTTGGGATGGGTGTTGTCCATTATCATCTCCTTGTTACTTGTCCTGGGTGAGTCTAATGAAGTGGAGAGTAGGTGTTGCAACTCTGTTGAAATTCATGGAACAACTGGCACATGGACGGATCAAAGATTTAAGTCTCTGGGACATATATTTATCAGCTATAGTGTTAATTATAGGTTCAAATAAAAGATGCAGAAGAACCATGTGTAGAGAACCTATAAATGAGTCTAACTCTGTTACATTGGGAAGCATAAATTCCCAAGTAAGGCCCACTGACAGGGTGCCAAATTCCTGAGCTGTCTACTGTGCTTATAGTTTCTGGATCTCTATGGAGCCCTCAAAAGCCCCACTATTTGAGGCACTGTTTACTGTGGCAGTCAATGAGATCCTGCTGAGATTTGCATAAGCATAACCTCTGGAATGACCTCCCAACTCACTTTGAAATCTCTTAGCCATAAAAACTCACTTGTATTTACCATTTCCCCCTTTTGGTCAAGGTCTTTTTACAGATGCATTGCTAGTTGGCAATTGGTAATAATCCCTTGGTGCCAGGGAGGCTCATCCCCAGGAGTCATGTCCCACGCCACGGGGAAGGTAGTGCATTTATATGCTGAAATTGGCTTAGAGAGAGGCCACATTTGATCAACAAGGAGGCTTTCAGGAGGCAACTCTTAGGCAGTATATAATACTAGGCTAAGTTTCAATTTCACAAGAAAAGGTTCATAAGTACAATCATCAATATCAAAGGCTTGGTGTAATGGTCTGTCTTCCTTCACGAGGCATTATCCTTGCACTCAGGGGATTCTTGCTGTCCTATTAGAGAATGTAGCAGAATTCCCAGGATGGGAATTCAGTATTCTTTTGATTATTGTGTGGATCTTTACCCACTGAAACAATGCCCCATGAACACTTGAATATATTCATATGCCTTAGAGGCATGGCCCAGGTGAAACCCTTCCCATGCATCCCCCATCATTGACACCCTGCACCAGTGATCCTCCCCTGCCACTGTTGTGACCCTTCTGTGATCCAAAACCTCACAATGTAGGATAGATTTCTGAGCTCTCAATTCTCTTCGTTGGTCTATATGTCTGTCCTTGTGCCAGTACTATAATGTTTTGATTACTATGGCTTTGAAATTGGTTTTAAGATTGGGAAGTATGAATCCTACACTTCATTCTTTTTCAGAATGGTACTAGCTATCTGGGGCCCTGTATTAGTCAGCCAAAGGGGTGCTGATGCAAAACCAGAAATCAGTTGGTTTTTATAAAGGGTATTTATTTGAGGTAGAAGCTTACAGTTACTGGACCATAAAGCATAAGTTTCTTCCCTCACCAAAGTCTGTTGCCATGTGTTGGAGTAAGATGGCTGCCAATGTCTGTGAGGGTTCAGGCTTCCTGGGTTCCTCTCTTCCCGGGGCTTGCTTGTCTCAGGGCTCAGTTCCTCTGCTATCTCCACAAGGTCAGCTATAGACTATGAGGCTCCCTAGGCTTTGCCTCTCTCCACAAGGCCAGCTGAAGACTCTCAGGCAAACGGCTCATGTCTTTTCCCAGGACCTTCTCTCCTTCCTCATGACCAAGCTCTCTTAATTCCTGGGGCTCCAGCTCAAGACTCCAACATCAGAACTCTGTCCTTTGTCATGCCTTTTGTCTTTGATTCCCCACCCACCAAGGGGTGGGGCTCAACACCCTGCTGACTGATCCAATCAAAGCCCCAACTATAACTTAAGCATGCCCAGATGAACAGATAAGTTTACAAGCATAATCCAATATCTATTTTTGGAATTCATAACTTCATTAAACTGCCAAACTGCTACAGGTCCTTTACCCTTCCATATAGATTTGATGATTGTCTTTTCCATTTCTGCAAGAAGGTTGTTGGAATTTTTATTGGGGTTGTATTGAATCTATAAATTGCTTTGGGTAGTACTGACATTTTAACAACACTAAATTTTCCAATCTATGAACATGGAATATCCTTCCATTTATTTACATCTTCTTTAATTTCTTTTAGCAATGTTGTATAGTTTTCTGTATACAAGTCCTTTACATCCTTGGTTAGATTTATTCTTAGATGTTTGATTCTTTTAGTTTCTATTGTGAATGGAATATTTTCTTGATTTCTTCTTCTGATTGTTCATTGCTTATATATAGAAACACTGCTGATTTTTGTGTTTTGATCTTGTACCCCACCACTTTGCTAAATTAATTTATTAGCTCTAGGAGCTTTATATGGATTTTTCAGGATTTTCGGTATATAGGATGTATTAGTCAGCCAAAAGGTGTGCTAATGCAAAACACCAGAAATAGGTTGGTATTTATACAGGGTACTTATTTGGAGTAGAAGTCCACAGTTACCAGGCCATAAAGCTTAAATGTCTTCCTTCACCAAAGTCCATTGCCACATGTTGGAGCAAGACAGCTGCCGACGTTTGCCAGGGTTCAGGCTTCTTGGGTTCCTCTCTTTCCAGGGCTGCATTTCTCTCTGGGCTCAGTGCCTCTGTTTTCTCCACAAGGTCAGCTGTAGACTATGAGGCTCTCTAGGCTTTGCTTCTCTCCACAAGGCCAGCTGTAAACTCTCAGGCAAATGGCTCGTCTCTATCCTGGGGCCTTCTCTCCTTCTTCACGACCAAGCTTCTCCATCTGCTTACCTCCCCGGCTCCAGCATCAAAACTCCAACATCAGAACTACTCCCTCTGTCCTTTGCTTTGCCTTTTATATTTGATTCCCCCATCCACCAAGGGGTGGAGCTGAACACCCTACTGACGTGGCCCAGTCAACACCCTAATCATAACTTATTCATGCCCAGATTAATGGACCAGTTTACAAGCATAATCCAATATCTATTTTTTGGAATTCATAATTACATCAAACTTCCCAACTACTGCATAGGATCATATCGTATGCTAATAGGGAAAACTTTATTTCTTCCATTCCAATTTGGATGCCTTTCATTTCTTTTTCTTGCCTAATTGCTCTGGCAAGAACTTCCAGTACAATGTTGAATAACAGTGGTTACACTGGCCATCATTGTCTTGTTGCTGATCTTAGAAGGAAAGCTTTCAGTCTTTCACCATATAAGTAGAATGTTAGTCATAGGCTTTTCATATATGCTCTTTATCATGTTGAGGAAGTTTCCATCTATTTCTGGTGTTCTAAGTGTTTTATCAAGAAAGGGTGCTGTATTTTCTCAAATGCCTTTTCTACTCAATTGAGATGGTCATGTCTTTTATTTTGCTTTATTCTGTTAATATGGTATATTACATTAATTGACTTTCTTATGTTGAACCAATCTTGCATATCAGGGATAAATGCCACTGATCATGGTGTATAATTCCTTTAATGCGCTGTTGGATTTGGTTTGCTAGTATTTTGTTGAGGATTTTTGCATCTATATTCTATAAGAGATATTGATCTATGTTTTTCCTTTCTTGTGGTATCTTTATCTGGCTTTATTATGAGAGTGGTGATGGTCTTGCAGAATGAGTTAGGGAGTGTTCCCTCCTCTTCATTTTTTTTTTTAAACATTCTGCACAGAATTGGAGTTAAGTCTTCTTGGGATTTTTGGTAGAATTTCCCTGTGAAGGTCCTGGGCTTTCCTTTTTTGGGAGGTTTTTGATTATAGATTCAATCTCTTTACCAGTAATTGTTTTGTTGAGATCTTTTTTTTTTTTTTTTGAGGATAATTTTCACATATTATTTACATTTTAAGACGAACTATAACCTCAGAATTACATATCCATACACATATTTCCTTTTGTTGGTTTCATTTAAATGTATGGATTGTTAAACAAAGACTGTAAACAAATATTTACCATGTCTTTTACAGGTAACACACAGGAATGGCTTTTACCAGAAATTCACCATCACTCCCCCCAACTTTTTTATTATAAATACAGGTATCAAAAACAATCCTGAACATATTTTGATACTACTAGTAGTCAGCACCCACACTGCTTCAAAAATTAATACAATTTTCAACAATATTGTACCTGTTACTTTAAACAATTTAAACAGCAACTCTTTCACTAAGCAAGTATATAAAGCATGCTGTTTATGTTTTTCCTTCTTGAAATTAATTTTCAGGCACACATATCCTTCCACAGTAATCTGACACTTCTTGCCATTTCATCTTATAAACCTGAATTCTACTTTGAGTACTCCAGGTTTATGCTTAAATGACAGTGCCTTGATAAGAGAAAAAAGAATTGTGCTGTATTTTTCCTCCTGTTACCTGAAAATGTAATTGGTGTACATGTTTAAAATATATTCTTACAAATGTCTGCGTCATGTTTAACAGCTGGGATTCTTTTACTTAATTGTGCTGTGATACTTAATCAAGACATTGACATGAGTAGAAGGTTGATGATTTAAGACAAGTTTGAGATCCACTAAAACTGATTGTTGTATGTTTGTCCTTCTCATGGTTGTGGAAGCTTCATATATTCTTTGGATATCGTTAGACATCTTAGCACTTGAAGTATAACTTTAATGCTACATGAATTTTGCCACTTTGCTTACACTGGTATGTTCCATTCATCCACAATTCCACTGGAATTATTTATTCCATTTATATTTTTTTCTTTTTCTTCCTTCCTTCCCTCCTTCCTTCCTTCCTTCCCCTCTCTCTCTCTCTCTTTCTTTCTTTCTTTCTTTTTTCAAAGAAACTTTAGATTACATAAATTTTACATAAAAAATATAGGGGATTCCCATATGCCCCACTCCCTCCCCTCCCACACTTTCCCACATTAAAAACATCCTTCATTAGTGTGGTGCATTTGTTACAATTGATGAACACATATTGAAGCACTGACACTAACCATGGATTATAGTTTACACTCTGTCCCATGCAATTTTGTAAGTTAGGACAAAATATATAATGGCCTGTATCAGTCATTGCAACGTCATGCAGGACAATTCCAATGTCCCAAAAATGCCCCCATATTGCACCTATTTTTCACTCTCCCCCACTTCTCAGAGCCTCTGGTGGCCACTGCCTTTATATCAATGGTACAAATTCTTCCATTGCTAGAAAAACAATAAATCTATAGTAAAATAATAGTAAGTCTACTCTAGCCCATTTTTCATTCCCCAATCCTTAGGATTTGGGGATTGTGATGCCCACTCTGCCTTTAATTGAGAGGGGGCTTAGATCCCATGGGGCAGATGGATGGAACTATCTTGCTTGAAGTTGCATACACTCTCTATTCCTTGGGATGGGTGTTGTCCATCATCATCACCTTGTTAGTTGTCCTGGGTGAGTCCAATGAACTGGAGAGCAGGTATTGCAACTCTGTTGCGATTCAGGGCCCAACTGGCACATGGACAGCCCAAAGATTTAAGTCTCTTGGACATACATCTATCAACTCTAGTACTAGCTATAGGTTCAAATAGAAGAAGCAGAAATGCCATGTGTAGGGAAACCACAACTGAGTCCAACTTTGTCACACTGGGGAGCATTCTGTTACAAATCTAATGGATGGACGAGCTTCTACATATTTAGGTCCACATTCTATTTTCAGGTTATATATTCTGTTTTCATAATTTGTCCTTGGTGATCAAGCCTGTCCACCTTATAAGTGTCATATTTTCATCGTCTTCAAGGCCCCAGCTAACTGTACCATTGCCTACTCCTTTTTGTCCTATTTCAAGTTCTTCTAAGTGAAAATTGCAAGGAACTTTAACTCCTGTGGAAACTGCCAACTTCTCCTGCAGCCCAACCTTCTATTTCTTCTTGAGTTAATGTAGGTAGTTTGTGGGTTTCTAAGAATTTGTCATTTCATCTAAGTTATCTCATGTATTGGCTTACAGTTGTTCATAGTATCCGCTTATAATACTTCTCAAACCAGTAGGGTCAATATAAAATTCATTTCTGATTTTCATTATTTGTATTCTCTCTCTTTTTTCTTTGTCAGTCTAACTAATAGTTTGTCAATTTTATTGATCTCTTCAAAGAACCAACTTTTGGTTTTGTTAATGATCTCTATCATTTTTTGTTGCTTTCTTCTGTTGCATTTATCTCTGCTCTAATCTTTGTTATTTCCTTATTTATTCTTGCTTGGATGTAGCCTGCTCTTCTTTTTCTAATTCTTCTAGTTGTGAGGTTAGATCTCTGATTTCAGATCTTTCTTCTTATTTAATGCAGGCATTTAGAGCTATAAATTTCCCTCTCAGCACTGCCTTCACTGCCTCCCATAAGTTTTGGTTTATTGTATTTTTATTTTCATTCACTTAAGATATTTACTAATTTTGCTTCTGATTTCCTCTTTAACCCATTGGTTGTTTAAGAGTATGTTGTTTAATTTCCACATATTTATTAATTTTCTCTTTCTTCCTCTGTTATTGATTTCCAGCTCCATTCTGTTGTGATCAGAGAATATACATTGTATGATTTCAGTATGTTTGAATTTTTATTTTTATTTTTTGAGGTACCAGGGCCAGGGAATGAGCCCAAGACCTACTTTGTGGGAAGCTGGCACTCAACCACTGAGCCACATCAGCTCCCCTGAGTTGTTTTTTATTTGTTTGTTTGCTTGTTGTTTTGTTTTGTTTTGTTTTGTTTTCAGGAGGCACCAGGAACTGAACCCAGTATCTCCCATGTGGGAAGCAGGTGCTCAACCACTTGAGCCACATCTGCTCCCCTACTTGAATTTATTAATACTTGTTTTTTCATGCAACATATGGTCTATCATGGAGAATGATCCATGTGTACTCAAAAAGAATGTGTACTTTGTTGTTGTTGGGAACAGTATTCTTTATATGGCTCTTAGGTCTAGTTGGTTTGGAGTATCATTTATATCTTTTGGTTTAGTGTATCATTCAAGTCCTGTACTTCCTTATTTATCTTACTAGATCAATTTTTATGGAAAATGGTGTGTTAAAGTCTCCTACTTTTAGTGTAGAACTGTCAATTTCTCCTTTCAAATATGTTTATATTTGCTTCATGTATTTTGGGTCTCTGCTGTTAGGTGCATATATATTTATAAATGTTACATATTCCTATTGAATTATCCCCCTTATCAGTACATAAAGACTATCTTTGTTCCTCATAATAGTTTTTTACTTAAGGTATATTTTATCCAATATTAGTATAGCCACCACAGCTCTCTTTTGGTAACTACTTGCATGATATAATTTTTTTCCATCCTTTCACCCTCAGCCCCCTTATATTATTAATTTAAGGTGAGTCTTTTATAGATAACATATAGTTGGGTCATGCTTTTTATCCATTCTGCCAATCTCTGCCTTTTGACTGGAAAGTTTAATCCATTTACATTTAAAGTCACTACTGACAATTCAGAAATTTCTTCTGCCATTTTGCTATCTTTGTAATATTTGTAAGTCTTATACCTTTTTTGTGCCTCAATTCTTCCATTAAAGCCTACTTTATTATTTATTTGATTTTTTGTATTGTACCATATTGAGTCCCTTCTTATTTCTTTCTGGATATATTTTTCCTATATTTTCTCTGTGGTTACTGTTAGGGAAATCATGGACACCTGTTAACTGGCCATTGTCCAGACCTCACCTGGGAGTTGTATAGCACTGTCCTGGTCTGCTGACCTCCAAAGCAGGTCAAAGCTTTTGGCCCTTTCTGCATTGTTTTTGTGAGAGAGTTGAGCCCTGCCTACCTAGTCTGATGCCATCTTCCCAGAACTCCTGAAGCTCACTTTTTAAAAGTCTTTATCCAGTATGTCCACAGTCATGTCTTCTTCAGTGATGTTTTCTGGATTTTTATTCTCTTCCATTGGATGGGCCATCATTTCCTGCTTCTTTCTTTGTCTTGTAATATTTTGTTGCATATTGTAGATTTTAATATTTAAAATGTTAACTCTGGAATTTGTTCCCTGAGATGTCTGTTACTTGAATTTGTATCCAGCTAGTGATATGACAGAGATTTTCTTGAGTGTAAGGTGCTAACAATACCAGGCAAAGCCAAGCGAAAAACACCTCACACAGTCTTTGCAAGTTGGTCTTGTGTTAGCTGGTACTCTTCAGAGTTCAGCCCTCCTATCAAGAAGTCAGCCCAAGGTGAATGCAAAGAAAAGGTCCTCCTGTCTTTTCTGCGTCTGGGTCTTGTCCTGGGCTTATGATTACTAGGGGCCTTAAGAGCTCCCCTGGTTACCAGAACTCGAATACTACTCCCCAGGAAACACACCTTCTTCCTCTCCTGGATGTTCCACTGCAGGACTTAAAGCAGGTAAGTCTTTGTCCCTGGCCACCAGTCTCAATTGTTTATTACTCTCCTTTTGCTGTTTCAAGCTTCTTTTGCCTGGAGGTCAAATTCTTGGAAAGGGGCCACACCAGAGAGGTGTTTCCCAAGTCAATCTTTCCTCACCAGAACAAGGCTGAAACCCACAAATAAAGCACCAGACAGCTCCAAATACCCCTAGCAAGGGAATGAAGAAGAATCCCCAAAGCTGTACTTTCTTGACATGGCACCTGCCCAGCAAATAAAACCATTCAGCTAAACTCTGCAGCTCTGAGGAAGTATTCTATCTTTATTTCTCCTCTGCTGCCCTTTTCCAGAGTCAGTTGGAACAATGGCCACCCCCAGAGCTATGCCCTCATTGATCTGAAGTAGCTAATCAAAAGCAGTGATCATTTATTGGACTGTACACCTCCCAGATCTTAGGGAACAAGCCTTTACATCCTATGCCAGCACCAAGATACAGCACCAGGGGCCAAGTTCAAGTACCTCACTGCTATCAGCCATGAAACTGGGGGATGGGTGACAGTAGCTGCCACATGGAGAGTGCAATTCACTAGTATTTACCACGGCTGACCAGTGTCTTCCTCCTGCTCTTCCCTGGATGCTGCACAGTGGTCTCCTGGACTCCAGAGTTCCTGTATCAACTTCCAGAGTTGATTCAGACAGTTCCTGCCTGTTTAATAGTTTTTCTGGTGGAGAGATTGATTCCTGGAGCATCCTGCTCTGCCATCTTCCCACAATCTTCAGAAATAATGGCTTTTTTAATGGCATACTTTAAAGATATTTTCCTAGCTTCAACACGATAACTCGATTTTTCCACCTGCAAATAGAGGACTGAGACATTGGCTTGCATGTAAGCTTGGTGTTGGTAAGGAATGCTTTGGGGGACAATTTTGTGGCTCCAGGGAAATGTATGGCAAAGGTTAAAGTACAGGAAAGAAAAGGATCTAGATAGCAGTTGAAAACTGGGTAAAAATGAAGGATAGTTTGATAACACATCACCCACATACAAACTGCAAACTCAGCTGTAGTAGGTGGTGCTGAAATGTGAGAGGTGGGAGATTTGGTCCTCTTCAGCAGTAACAGTTAATGTAAAACCGCACTGTGTCTTGGAAATATAAAGTTTCTCCTTCTTAGTCATTCCTAACTCAGAAGCTTCGTACTGAAACTAAAATGAGTCTTCCCTGCCTGGCTCTTTCAAAGTAAATACAGCCCAGACTTCCTTTGTTAACAAGCTAATAGACGGTGCTTTTAATAAAATCCAGTAAGTCTGGTGTCTTATTTGCGGAACTAGTCAAAACGAGAAAAGGATGCTATGTTGGAACATTCCCCTTGATTAATGAAGATCTCTAGTTTCATTTCCCCCCAGTCACCCTCTTTTTTCATTCACTTATGCATTCAATCAACAGAGGAACCACTGGAATGAATACAACACTTCCATTGAGTGTGTCAAAACTCCTACCTGGGTGGTGTCCTGGTCTTTACTCAGTTCTCACTAGTCTGTGACACTGGGTCCAGCTCCATCCTCATTATCTTGATCTGTTCTCATGGATCCTCTTCCTCCAATTATTTTCCTGGGTCAACTTCTATATTAGTCAGAGTTCTCTAGAGAAACAGAGTCAATGGGGTATATAGATATATATATATATACAAAGAGAGAAAGAAAGAGAGAGAGAGAGAGAGAGAGAGATTATAAGGAATTGGTTCACATGATCACATGGTTATGAATGGAGACAAATCTGAATTCATTGGTTTATTGGGCAGGCCAGAGGCTAGAAATTACAGTGGCAGTGATATTGAATTCTTGAGTCCTAATTCCCTAGGTTGGAAACTAAGGAAGGAATGGAAGATATAGTCTTGAAGCAGAATTCCTTCTGATCCCTGGACTCCTCGTTCTTACTAATAAGACCACCAACTGATTGGATGAGGCCCACCCACATTACGGAGGGTAATCGCCTTTACTTAAGGTCAAATGATGGTAGATGCAAATCTCATCCATGAAATAACTCCATGGTAACAACTAGGCCACTGTTTGACCAAACAACTGTACACCATACCCTAGGCAATTTGTTGCATAAAATTAACCATCATAACTTCATAGACCTCTGCCCACCTGCAGCCCTTCTCTGCTACCCCTTGTCTGCCCTTGAGGCAGGACCCTATTGATAGCACTTTCACAGAGATGGATGGAATAGGCAATAAAGGAAAAGTTTACAGGACTATCAGCAACAGAGAGCTGAAGGGGTTAAGGGAGGGTCTGGTTACCAGAACCCAGAGAGAGGAGTCTCTTGACTAGACCTGAGATCTTAGAGAAACACAGTCACTTCCAAATTGAATCCTTATTTAATATCCACACATTTCTCTTCTTCCACCTCCAAGCTCCTTCTGGGTCCATCCTTAGCCAACTCTAAACTGAAAGATAAGGGAATCTAGGCATCTGCCTCCTAGAGCACTGGCATAAGATTAGAGAGCAGGAGGAGAGGAGAAGCTGGGGTGTTCCTGCTTGGAATTGTGTCTCTGGCAGTGTCTGAATTTCCTCTGTGATTCCAGCTCCTGTCAGACAGCTCCTGTAGAAAGATAAGGTACTACACCTTGCACAGCCTACCACTAAGAGTCACAACCCTGGTGGACTTTGGACTTTGGAATTGGGATGCAGTATGTACTATATTTGAGTGGGCTGCTCCAGAATTTATGAAATACCTGAAAGGCTACTCATCTGAGTGATGCCCAGGGCAGAAGACTCTATAGCAGGTCCAGGATGCCTAGCCACCCAGAAGACCTATAGTACTTGAAATGTTTGCAGTCATAGGATGCCAAATGGAGTGTCTGGCTCCATATATAGGAGGATCACAATGCAGAGTTCTAGAGCAAAGTCGTGCACTCCTCTGCTGATAACTATTTTTCTTTTGAGTAGCAGTTCCTGGCTTTCTGCTAGTTCCTGGAAAAAATTAAATGGCTGACCATGAGACATCATGGAATGACCTAAGATGACCATCATGAGACACCTGAGCCATCCTTCATGAATTTGGATCTATCTGACCCACCAAGCCATAACTCTGAGCATGTGCAATAGCAATCCATCATCATGGTGGGTATCTTTTGTTTGCCTCATGTTTTCCCCCACATCTACTCTCTACCTTTTTCCATCCTGCTTTCTGCCCTGGATACTGACTTATATGGATGAAATCAAAGGGCTTCCATCCCTCTGCCTCCAATTAAATTCAGTCAATAAAAAGCTCTGGCAGGAGAATGGATGAGGGAAGAGAGCAAGTTCAAGGTATTTATTTATTCCCCTGTTCTCTCCCTGTGAGCTCAGCTCTAGCTGGCTTTATCTTTGGACAGAAGGTTGCTTCTGCTTTCAAGGAGATCTTCCTTACTCATTTCGCTCCTTTCAGGTGGTGTGGAAACAGTGACAATCAAATCTGCCCCTCACAGCCTGACATTTGGAAGTTGGGTATCATGAACAGTTCCAAGGGAGATGAGGAGGAAGAGCTCTAGATTTCCTGGCAATTTAGCCAGGGGTTCATTTGAAAATTTTAAATGATACCACTTGAACTCCAAGCTGGTGGAGTTGATCTTGCAGCGCTTCTACCTTCTGAGTATTAAAATGAATTAACGTATGGAAGTTAGCTTGATACCTGTTAATATTGGGTATATTATATACTGAAAGAAAAAAATTGTGAATCCTTAGCACCTAGCCTTGTATTTGGATTAGAAGTACTTAATAATTCTCTGGAAGGATGGACTGATAGAGTCATGATTGAATAACTACCTGTTTCAAACTAATTACCAAAAAGAGGAGCCTCAAGGAAAAGTAACAGGGATGGCTTTGATTAGGTCAGGTTAGGAGTGTTGGCCCCTCCTCAGCAAGTAACGGTTACTGTGCAGCCTCAAGGAAAGGTATGCTAATGCCTGGGCCTTATCATCTGACCTGGTCTCCAGCCTTCATTCTGATTTTATTTCACTTCCTGATTTTGTCAGATGGAGAAGGGTGAGCTAGGAACAGAGGAAGAATGCCTCGGAAACAGTCCCTTTGACCTTTGTTCAAAGGTCACCACCTCCATCAGCCTTTCGTAGGTCCAGCAGCAAAATTAATACTATCTTGGCTCTGCTCTTGGAGCATCCATTACATCCCTCTACTAGAGCATGTAATATTGCAATTATACTAAATGTCAGTTTCACCAAAAGACCCTGTGGGAGCAGAACCAAGTCTTATGGTCAAGTAATATCGGCACTCAATGTTGAATCTTCAATTTACAAACTGGGAAACTAAGACTTTAAAGAAAGTGGCTTGGTCGGGTCAAGGTCACTCTGCTAGTTAACAGAATAGAGAGGAAAACTCAAACTCAAGTCTTTTGTCTCTTAATTTAGTACTTTTTCTCCATGATATCCCAATACTCAGTCATTACAGGAATTACTGGGGAAGTCCCAGTATCTTTTCTCTAACTCATACATTGAGCTTCTCAGTGAAAAGAAAAAAAAAAATCTATGAGAAAATAACTACACTCATTGACACTGGTCCCTTATCATTAAAGACTGTTATAAAGCAAAATTCAATAATGTGACAGCCTCACCCCTATAACTACCTTCTATTCCCTGCAAACAGATAGCACCCTACCTAATACCCTAACTAGTCCGTGAATTTGAGATGTTTAAGCACCATTAGCTAACCTGACCTTTTATCTAACTATGGATTCTTCTGCGAGTCTTTTGAAAATTATTTTTCATTAACCCCAGTAAAACAAAAATAGATAAGAAAAAAACTGAATGAACCCTCCCATAGCAATCACTGCTAACTACTCTTAAAACCACTAAGTAAAGTTATGTAAGTAAATCAAACCCAAGAAGACTAGAAGGTTCCCTTTTACAACCACCAGATATGAAAATTACCCCTCCTAGTAGAAGCAATTTCTTCCGAGCCACTTTTTTTTTTACCCTACGTAATTTTCTATTTCAGGCTAATATCGCTGAAAAGGCTACAGATTATTATGGGCCATATATATTGTGCAATTTACAGAAGTTCTTGCATAGAACTAGCTTTGGTCTAAGGCTACTTCCTGACCCCAGAGCTGAACACCAAGTACTTGACATAGAGTTGGCATTTGGTAAATGTTTGAGAGGGATTGTTTGTTTTTTTGGAGTCATGGAGAGCCGTTGAAAGATATTCATTTTCTCAACCGGCTTAAGGCATCTCCTGTATCTTTTCCATCAATTAGACATAGATAGGAAGGGTTCACTCAATGTAAAAGACAATATACAGATACACTACATGCATCAGAATAGTGGTATAGCTCTTCACTTTCCTCAAACACCTATTTATACAGTTCCCACACTGATATCTCCCAAATGCCAAAAGTGCATGGCCTATGGTAAAGGCTGTATTAGTATTTGCTGATAAAGTACATAGTAGACAGTTTTATTAAAGTGTGATCACAGTTCCTTGGGATTTGCAGGGAAGTTCCAAGATAGAGCCCTTTGCATTGAGTGGCTCCAGGCTGAGGGGTTAGTAGGATATAGTTTTAATTCAGAAGAGAATAACCTCCAAAATTTATATATAAATTTATATATAAATTGCTAACTACCTACCACAAATGTCAGAAATGCCATTTTAGAGAATGTCCCTACTTTGTCTATAGAAACCAGTTTTTATAGAAGGAAGAACCAGTCTAAGGTAAAGCTCAGTGTTTCTCTTTCAGCAAAGCAATGTGTGAGCCAAGGTCCAAAATGTTTATTCAAGTTACCATCTCACTTCAAAGAAGCTGATGGCTGTGGGGGATTCACAGAGGCAATTTATGGGAAGTCTGAACTCTTAACTAATTTCAGCCAATGCAGTTACTATTCCTTTTTTTTAGATACACGATTTTAAACAAAATTTCACATAACATAATAATTTAGTAAAGCAAAAACACATTCTAAGAATGTTAGTCATAAACTCACCTTAAAAAAGCCTAAAGAACTGATTTTCCATGGAAGTGTGATAGATTGCAGTTCCTTGCTTTTCTATTCCTGGGTTTCAAACCAAACAGCCAAGATAAGTTCTGTTGGCATCAGAGTGGCCCAGAATTATCCTCTCTCCTGGAGCAATGCCTAATTCTGTTAGGCAGGATTAAAATAATGTTATAAATTCAGGTGGGCTTGGTACATGCATACTTCTGTACTCCAAGCCTCAGCACAGGGTCCATAGTTTTGTTTCATGACCAAAAAAGAAGGCTACAAGTTATTTTATGCCATGTAAAATTTATCCATAAGAAATTCTATCTGTCTTATAGAATGACTGGTGTCAGCAGATTAGGAATGGTTCTCACACAAACTTATTAAATATACAGCATCTCTAGTTCTGCCTCCAGGAAAATTTGATTCCATAAACTGGACCCTGGAATCCACCCAAGTAAAAGCATCCCAAATAGTCCTCGTGCCGACAGCACCCAGACCACGCTTTGCACAGATGTGCACTGGTGTCACACCCATGTTATTCACCACCATGTCTCTCATGCTGGCAAGTGCCTGGCAGATAGCTGCTGTGCAAAAAACATCTGCTGAATGATGGACTTTGGAATCAGGAGACCTAGATTTGAGAGTGCATTCTTTCTGAACTGATCACTTAAACCTTAAACTCAAATTTTTTCATCTGCAAAAGGAGACTAGTACCCATCTACACAGGGATGATATAAGAAGACAATGTGTAGGAAAGTGCTTTATAAAATATATAATGAGTTTGAAGTTTAGGATATTTTACTATTAAGCTACATGTTACCTTTCCACCATCTTCTTCACCCACTCCTTGCAATAATGGCTTAAGAGATTATCTTGTAGCTGAGCAGTCATAAAATTTATGATTTTCCTACAACATGCTCTCTGTGCCCTATACTGTTTTACATATATCATTTCATTTCATTCTCTCAATAACCCAAGTTAAGTGTTTCTCAGGGTTCTAGGTTGACATCAAGCAAACAAACAACAACTAAAACAATTCTGGCTACCATGAGCAGAAAAGAAATAACTGGAAAGATGTGGGACGGTCCATGAAATCAGCAAGAAAGCTGCAGAACCAGGCAGAAACCATGCCAAGATCATGCCACAGGGACAGTCCAGTTAAGTCGTATATTTTTGTCTTCATATCACTTGAGAATAAAGTCTTGGTGAGAACACTAATTGGCCATCCTAGGTCTCACGCCCTGGCTTCCAGGAGCCATGCCTTAGCCCCTGATAGGCTGTTTTCCCTTAAGCAGTGTCATCTTGGCAATATTCATTGCAGGTGCAAGTGCTTGGGGATTCAGTGTAACAGAAAGAGTACTGAATTTTGAGTCAGAATCTCCAGGTTTGAGTCACACCTATTCATCTTCAGAACCTATTGGGGTGAAAGTCACAAAGAGGAGGAGCGCGACTGGCTTAAAATTCACAGAGGTGGATGGGATTATCCTGCCTCTGTGAATTTTAAGCCAGTCACCCCAGGATATGTATATCCATTGCGGGTGATGTGCCACACTGATGAAGGATGTTGGTGTGGGATGTTGTGGGAGGTGTGGGAGGTGGGGAACATGGGAATCCCTGTAATTTCTGAGTAATAATTAGGTAATCTAAGCACCTTTAAAAAAAAATATATATATATATATATATAAAATAACATTTATGTAAGCAAATGCACATATATGCATGTGTATTTATATATCATCTTACAAATATTGGTATGTATTGTGAAAATTTTTTATTTTTACCCACAATAAAAAATAAAATAAAAAAAACATAAAAAAAAAATTCACAGAGGCCCAGCCTTTTCTTCCAACTCTAGAAACCTGGGTCCACAGAGCTACCTCAAGTGCTCAGAGCCTAGGGCAAAGGCCCTGGTAGCACTACTTCTCTGGAGTACAAGCTATTGGAACAGATATTTCTTCTCCACAAACGGGGAAAACAATATAAATGTTATGACAGTGTTTTGGTCAGAGATTCCACTGTTACTTGCATCAAAATGATCCATTTTGTCAGCTTTGCCATTATACCTATTGGGCAGCAGCATAGGGGGAAAACCTTCTCTGGCAACCCACTTATTGAAAGCAGCCCAGCCCCTGCGGGCCTCTGTGAAGTAAAGATGCGCATCAAGGCACAGAATGAAACACTTCATGTCACAAACGCCACGGAGGGTGCTCTTGCTGTGTTGACAGGCAGCTGGACAGGTCTAGTGCTGTACTGGAGCTAGTGAGAGCCATGGTGCCATCCCTCCCCAACTCCACAGTCAATGACCCCATGTTAGTAGTTGGAAATTAGGTATGGCAGGGGTATTTACATCCCAGAAATAGATAAATGTCACAAATCAGAGTTTTTCCCCCAGAAATCTGGTTATTAAACATTTACCAGCACACCACTTGCAGACTTGTGCTTTTAAACTTTGGGCCAGGGTTCACTGACTTTGCAAACTCAGGTGC
>JAQZBX010037266.1:0-23870 GCA_029593785.1 Cabassous unicinctus | reverse complement strand
AAAAAAGAACAATAGACAAAGCAAAAAAACAAACAAACAAAAACCATCTCAGGGGAGTCAATATGGCTCAGTGGTTGAGTGCTCGCTCCCCCACATAAAATGTCCTGTGTTCAATCAAGCATATGTGACTTCAAATACAGTAATTAATTCTTAATAATTGAAAATATCATTGGTAATCTATGCACTGCTGGAAAATCAAGTTAGGAATTACATATGAAAGTAATTTCAAAATCCCATTCATTTGCATCTAAAGGGTTGTAACACCATTTTTCATGTGCATGGTAAGTAGTGTTAACAATATAAACGTGTGTAATGGTACATTAAGTAGTGTTAAACTTTACTGGTCTATCATGAGGAATTCAAATTTATAGCAAGTTGATTGTATAATCTTATTTTATCAGAATGTATTTTTTCTATTTACAGAAAAAATACAATAACATCAATTCATTGTAAAAAAAAAAAAGCTAACATTCAGTAAACTATTTTAAATATTAAAAATAAAAAGAATAAACAATGATTTTTATGATTAAAAAAAAAACCTATGGGACACTGCAAAGACAAGGTTAAGAAGCAAATTTATAGCCCCTGATGCTTTCATTAAAAAAGAAGAAAAAGCTAAAAATGATGATCTAACTGCACATCTGAACTAGAAAAAGAACAGCAAACTAATCCAAAACCAAGCCAAAGGAAGGAAATAGTAAATATCAGAGCGGAAATAAATGAAATTGAGAACAAAGAAACAACAGAGAGAATCAACAAAACCAAAAGTTGGTTCTTTGAGAAGATCAACAAAATCAACAAATACTTAGCTAGACAGATAAAGGAAAAAAGAGAAAAGATGCAAAAATAAATCAGAAATGAGAGGGAGGACATTACCACTGACTCTACAGAAATAAGAGTGATCATAAGAGAAAATTCTGAACAACTCTACGCCTAAAAACTAGGCAATGTAGATGAGATGGACAATTTCCTGGAAGCACATGATCCACCTACACTGACTTTAGAAGAAATAGAAAACCTCAACAAACCAATCACAAGTGAAGAGATTGAAACAGTCATAAATAACCTCACAAAGTTGAACAGCTTGGGATGAGATGGCTTCACAGGTGAATTTTACTCATCAATCAAAGATGTAAAAATACTGATCTTGCTCAAGATTTTCCAAAAAATTGAACAGGAAAGATTGCTACCAAACTCATTCTATGAAGCTAACATCACCCTAATACCAATATATAAAGATATTACAAAAAACAAACTACAGACTCAGATCTCTAATGAATATAGATGCAAAAATCCTCAACAAAATACATGCAAACAGAATCCAAAAGCACATTAAAAGAATTATAAACTATGATCAAATGGGTTTTATCCCAGTTATGCAAGGGTGGTTCAACACAAGAAAATCAATTAGTGTAATAAACCACATTGATAAATTGAAGAAGAAAAATCACTTACACTCTCAATTGATGCAGAAAAGTCATTTGACAAAATACAGCACCCTTTCTTGATAAAAACACTGCAAAATAGAGGAATAGAAGGAAACTTTCTCAAAATAGTAAAGTACATATATTAAAAACCTACAGCTAGCCTTGTACTCAATGGTGAAAAACTGAAAGCTTTCCCACTGAGATCAGGAACAAGACAAGGATGCCCACTGTCTCCATTATTATTCAGTATTGTGCTATAAGTTCTAGCTAGAGCAATTAGCCCAGAAAAAGGAATAAAAGGCTCCCAATAGGAAAGGAAGAAGTAAAACTTTCACTATTTGCTGATGACATGATCCTATAACTAGACAACCTGAAATATCCACAACAGAGCTACTAGAATTTAGACGAGTTCAGCAAAGTGGTGGTATACAAGGTTAATATGCAAAAATCAGTATTGTTCATATACACTACTGATGTGCAATCTGAGGAGGAAATAAGAAAAAAAAATCCAGTTATAATAGCAATTAAAACAACCAAATATTTAAGAAAAACTTAACCAAGTACATAAAAGACTTGTATTCAAAAAAACTACAAAACAATGTTAATAGAAAGTGAAGAAGAATTAAAAAAATGGAGGGACATTCCAGTTTCATGGATTGGAAGATTAAATATAGTTAAGGTGTCAATTCTACCCAAACCAATTTACAGATTCAATGCAATCCCAATAAAAATCCCAACAGCTTTTTTTGCAGAAATCAAAAAGCCAATATTCAAATTTATTTGGAAGGGTGAGTGACCCTGAATAGCAAAAAATAATCTTAAAATAGAAGAAGGAAGTTGGAGGGCTCTCAATTCCTGACTTTAAAGCATATTACTTGGCTACAGTGGTAAAACCAACATTGTACTGGCATAAGGATAGAGAGATTGGCCAATGGAACTGAAATTAGAACTCAAAAATTAACCCTCACATCTACAGTCAAGCAATATTTGACAAGGCTATTAAGCCCACCCAACTGTGCCAGAACAGTCTATTCAACAAATGGTGCTGGGAGAACTGGATAGCCATATCCAAAAGAAAAAAAGAAGACCCCTATATAACACCTTACACAAAAATTAGCTCAAAATGGATCAAGGATTTAAATATAAAAAAAAGCAACCATAAAACTCTTAGAAGAAAATGTAGGAAAACATCTTCAAGATCTTGTGGTAGGTGGCAGTTTCTTAAGTCTTACACTCAAAAGATGTCAAATATTGGAGAGGGGTAAAAGATGGCAGCTGAGTCAGGAGCACCAAGATTCAGCTAGTCCTACAGGGCAGATATTAATCACCCAGAGCTGTTAGAGCCCTGTTTGGGAGGCCCAGGAGATCAGAAGATCATCCTGCAATATCCTTGAAAGAATGGAAGGAAAAGAGTGCCCATCTGCAGTGAAATTGCTTGCATAGAGTTCTCCACCCCACAGAAACTGGTGCCCACCTTCCAATGGCAGCGCATGCTTCCTCGGGAGCTATTTTGTGGCTGGAATTGGAAGCTCCATTTCCTAATGGGAGAGGAAGAGACAGATGGCCACTGACTTCAGCTACTGATTAATAAATTCACTTGGCTAAAGTGTAATCCTAAGAACAGCTAAAGTTTGAACCTGTCCAAGTCAGAAAGAAGCCAGTAGCTGCCATTTTAACGCCCCTGGCATGAAAGGAAATAAGGCTGATTGAAAACCACACTCATGGTGATCAGCCTGCAGCCTTAGCCTAGGCTCCAGCCCCACCTCCAGCAGGGTGGAAGCTCGCAGGACCTGAACCAGCCTCTCCAGGTAACTGCAGGCACTTTTGGCCATCACAGACTGAATAGTTGGACACCTGGGGCTTCATCCTCACAAACCAAGAAGGATAGGAGGAGAGCTGTGTTTCCTCAGCCTTTCTGGGTCATGGCAGGCACTTTCAGCCTGCATGGGCTGGACTGTTAGTTGCCTGTGGATCCTACCCCAACCCCTAATAGGATAGGAGGGAGCTGGTTTTTCCTCAGCCTCTACGGGAAACAGCAAGCACTTTCAGCTTACATAGACTGGACTGTAGGGTACCCATGGATCCACCCCCACCCCCTAATAGGATAGGAGAGGGTTGGTGTTTCTGCAGCCTCTCTGGGCAATGGCAGGCACTTTTAGCCTACTTGAAATGAACTGTTGGGTGCCTGTGGTTCCATCCCAACCCCTTTATGGGCAGAAGGGATGGTAATTCCTCTACCTATCAGGAAAACTGCAGGAGCATTCAAACCACATGAATTAGGTTGTTGGGCACTCCAGAGGGTCCCCCCCACCCCTGGCAGGGAAGCGGATGGGGGGCAGTGTTATATCAGTATACCTGGGCAACTGTGGCCATTTTGGACCCACATGTCATAGATTTTTGCCCACACCTGCAGCTCTATCCCACCAGAGGCAGGGGAGAAAAGGGTGTGAAGCTTCATTGGTCTCTCCAGACAACAACAGAAGGCCTTAGCCTACTCAACTTGTATTACTACACATGACTGCAGCTCTGTCCCTACACCTGACAGAGGAGAAAGGTGGAAGAATCTTTATTGGTCCTTGGGGCAACATGGGCAGCTTCAGCGTCCAAAGCTTACAGTATCAACTACAACCTTGGTTCCTACTACACAATCAGCAAGGGAGAAAGGGCAAGAAACCTCTAAACTAAAGAAAGAATCAGTGCCCAGAATAAATACATCTGGTAGGCCAGATGCCAAGGCACCAACAAAAAATTGCAATCCCTACCAAGAATCAGGAAGATTTGGCCCAGTCAAAGGAACAAGATAAACCTCTAGATGACATAAAGGAGTTAAGACAACAAATTTCCCTAATAAATTTAATGAGATGGCTAAAGAGACTAAGGATATTAAGAAGACACTAGGTGAGCACAAAGAAAAATTTTTTCTCATCAGAAACCACGAAGGCAAGAAGGCAGTAGTATGATATATTTAAGATACTGCAAGAGAAAAACTGCCAGCCAAGAATCTTATATCAGATTTGGAAGGCTGATAGTGAGGTTTTTTATATTAATTGTTTTGTGTGATTAGTTATTCATTTTTAGACAATTCATATGACTATAATTTCATATTGGTTATTTTGTCTTGGTTAGCATTCAGTTAAAATACTATTATTTCAAATGACATTTATTTGATTGTTATTCACATTTCATAAATTTGTGGGATGTTTATTAAATATTGTTATAGTTTCAATTCACCAAAAGGAATGAATGTATCACTTTAAAAATTTTCCATTGAAGTACAAAATGTGGGTGAAATAATAACAATGAAATAATCTTATTGATGAAAATATTACATTAGAAAATAATAAAGATGTAAATAGAAAACTGGACTTAGCAAATAAAGAATATAAATCTCTATGTGCTTGAATAAGGAAATTATAAAACAAAGATTTCCACATATGCAACAGGAAATTTGTTTTTAAAAAAAGGAAAATAATGAGTATCTAAAATTTGTATGTACTAGACGAACTATATACTCACAATTTCTTTCCATTTTTTCCATTGACACTAATGGCAAGGAAAGAAGCATAATTCAGCTTATAAATCAAGGCAAACTTTGCTATGAAAAAAAAAAAAAAAGCCATGAGAAAAAAAAAAGATTTATCTAGTAATAGAATTATATCAATAGCACCAAGATGCACTATCTGCCAAGGGAAAAGTGTGCAAATGGATTTTGGTAATAATGGATGGCATAAAAATATTTATTCATAGCACTTATAAAGACAAACAAATCAATTTCAATCATTTTATGTGACTTGCTTTGTTGTGTGGCTGGGATACATTTAATACTTGTATAGTCAGAACTTCTAATCTATCAGAAAAAAATCATTATTTTAAATGTTGAGGATAAAATATTCTGACTTTTAAATCACAAACTATGATATGAATAATTTGAAAACTAAAAGCTTGACTCATCCCTCCCTATTTAGAAAATAAATTGATGATGTATTAATAGGTTTATTTTTAAAAATCTGGATATGTAACAGGAATGAGGAAACTCTTTCTACTCTTTAAATATAAATAAAGATGGCTCCGGCTTGTGAATTGAAAATATTCAAAATTTAAAACTTTTAATCTAAAATACACAGTGTTAGCATATACAACATAAGATTGTCAAAGGTTTTCAGGGAGAATGTCCAAAATTGGATTTATCTATAAAGCACCCAAACACTTGCTGCCATTCCCCAACCTGTAATTGTGAATTGGTGTTTTAAAATAATTATAGCTAAAGTGAAAAAGAAATTAAATATATAAAGCACCTGAACTAACGTTCAGTCTGTCACCACTAAGTTTCATAAAGATGCCTTAGTATTTATTGGGTAAACACTGTAATTCCATAAACAGATATTAAACCATTATTTTATTATTATTATTACCTCAACACAAATGATTTTATCCTTTTTACTTTAAAAATACTCCTCTATCATTAAAATTTACCTAGAATCAGGGTGGGTTTCAATTCTGTGTTGAAGAACTTTAAGTTGGTCTCAGTTGCAAAAGTTTGAAAAACTCTGATCTAAGTGTCCTGGGGGGAGGAAGGGAAGAAGATAAAAATTTGCATAGTATATTTTTAAAACTGGAACCTTTCTGATTAATTTATTTTCCCTTCTATGGCCATCTCATTAGGCTTTATCATTGAGGTTATGTTTTACTTCAAATCTAGCTGTTATTTTGTATACATTATGCCAACATACATACATAGAACAATGTAAGCAGCGTTTGGTAGTCCTAGATAGGAGCTTAACTCACAACATGACTAAGATACAGAGTTTTCCAGAATTTATAATCTTTGCCTATAACTTTAAAAAAGTACAATTTTGTTTAAAGTGTAAAGGAATTTTACCTGACCTTATTAATTCACAATAGTGCCAGTGTTCTGTTAGGAGAAATATGCTTTTGTGTTTCAATATAATAATTTGATGTAGAAAATAAACCTTTGGTAAAAAGGGAAAGAGCAGACACATTACATTATTGTTTAGTATAATAGGCTCACTAAATTATATTGTATGGCAATGGCCTTACTTGATTAAGTAAAACTAATGTATGATTTTCCAGAAAATAATTACCAAAAGTAATTCTGTTTATGTCTATTTCATATTGAAACATGTCTGTTTGTTATTATTCTACAAAGTATATCTATCTTAAATTATCTTGATTAATCCTCATAGAATTATTTCTTAACGTTGGAGGCAATACTGCATTATAGTTAAGAGAAAACTCAGTAGCAAAATAAAATATGTTTAAACACAGTCTTTCCATTGTTTATGTTTTTTCAGCTATACAGTCAAAATAGCAATTGTACCAACCTCATATAGGTCTGTAAGTTTTAATAATATGATAATACATACAAATAACATAGATCTGGGTAGGGCGTTTTGTTGGTGTTCAATGTGTAGACAATATCATCTCAGGACTCTTAGCAGTATGTTTTTGGTTATGTATAGATCAATATTTTCATAGCTCTATTGATATAGAGAGACCTGTGAGATAAGTGGAATAAATTTCAAAGTTAAAATTCTCTGATTTCAATATTTTCCCATTCTTTCTATATATACGTCTTTTTATGTGTCTCTACCTAAATAATAGAGAGATACATAATTTCTGAATGCTATTTCCTTCTACATACTTTGCAATAGTAATGTTGACCTTTTAGGTAAAATAATTTTTCTTCAATAAACTTTGAGACACAAATTATTTCCACTTCTGTTTCAGATGAAAATGCCACAAGAGATTGCCATTTCTACATTAAGAACTTAAAATAAGCTAGATAAGCTGTAAAGTCATGATTTTGGAAAACTCATTAGAGTATTAATGACATGCAAAAACAACAATAACAACTAAATTCTAGAAAGTGTCAGACAGACTATTTCCATCCTGGCACAACTGTGCAAGGAAGAGGAGTGCCAAGAGCGGTGAATGAGGAGAAATTAGTCAGATTTTAACAAACTGTTAACAATTACATGTGGATTGGTATGGCAGATTAGAATCCAGAACAACCTACTAAAGAAAAAAATGCACCTACTTAGAATCATAACTCATGGTTTCTTTCCACTGTGCTCATGAGATGATGGAGGCAGAAGTCCTAGGAGAAATCCATTTTTGGTACTTTAAGTCTTCAGATATTAAGGCTTTCCTCAGGAGAAGACACCTGAGAAAAACCCCTTGGGCAATCTGGGTTTTTACCTACAAACGACAGAAGGCAGAGCAAAAGAACTAAGAGAAATGCTTCCAAAAAATTTGAAACCTCAGCACAGTACAGGATTCTGGCCCTATAAAGCTAAGAAAGGGGCAACTAGACTGAAAGAGACTTACTCAGGCAGAGAAAGCAGACCGGAGAGCTAGAGATCAATAAAACCCCATAGAAAGCCATAAATCTAGCAATGAAGCTGTGAAGCAGCATCAGATCTCCCACATATTTGACAGCTAGAGGTTTCACTCTGAAGCAAGGAATATCTTTTAAATATCTCCAGTGTTCAGATCTCTGATCCTGGTTCCACTCTTAAAAATTTGAAAACAGTGGTGATCTGTAACATATTAAAGCTCCAACAAAGCTCAAACACAGATTAAGTGTAAATAATCAGCCCCACTGTTTTGGTCTAATAAAAAACAGACCTGCCCCTTTCTTCAGTTTAATATTATTTACTTATGTTTCCACTATTATGTTATATAAATCTTTCAGTAGAAAATCAAATATACGAGATATATGAACATATACCAACATAATCTTATGCTTAGATATCAGCAAAAAATTACAAGCCATACTAAGAAACAAGAAGATATAGCCCAGCCAAAGGTACAAATCAAGAATCCTGATGAGACACAGGATTTAAGACAACTAATCAATTATGTTCCCACAAATATCCTAAATCAATTCAAGGAGTTGATAGAAATCACGGCTAAAGAAATGAAGGATATTAAAAAGACGCTGGGTGAGCATAAAGAAAAATTTGAAAATCTGCAAAGAGAAGTATTGTAGTTTATGGGCATGAAAGACACAATGGATAAGATTAAAAATAAGTTTGAGGGAATTAAGAGCAGATTTGAATCGGTGGAGGACAGAATTAGTGGGTTAGGGGAAAAAAGCATCTGGAAAAGACAGAAGAACAGAAAGAGAAAAGAATGGGATTAAATAAAACAGGGTCTCAGGGAATTGAATGACAGTGCAAAACACACAAATATGTGATTTATAGGTGTCTCAGAAGGAGAAGAGAATGGAAAAAGGGCTGAAAGAATATTTGAATAAACAATGACTGAAAATTTCACAACTCTTATGAAAGACATATATTTATACAATAATAAATATTTATGCACCTAACCTAGGTGCCCCAAAATACATGGGGCACACACTGGTAAAACTAAAAGGAGAAATAGACATCTCTTCAGTGGTAGTGGGAGACTTCAACACACCACTCTTAGCATTGGATAGAACATCTGGACAAAGGAAAAATAGCAAAACCAAGTGCTTAAATAATATGATAAGTGAAGATATTTATAAACAGATATTTATAAAACATTACATCCCAAAACAACAGGATATACATTCTTCTTAAGTGCTCATGCATATTTCCAGGACAGACCATATGTTGGGTCATAAGTTAGACACAATAAATTTTTTTAAAAACTGAAATTATGCAAAGTACTTTCTCTGATCATAATGGAATGAAGCTAGAAATCAATAACAGGTGGAAAAAATGAAAATTCAAAAATATCTGGAAGTGAACAAAATACTATTGAATAACCTGAGTCAAAGAAGAAATTGCAAGATAAAATAGTAAATATTTCGAGATACATGAAAATGACAATATAACTTATCAAAACTTATGGGATACAGTGAAGGCAGTGCTGAGAGGAAAATTTATAGTACTCAATGCTTATATTGAAAAAGAAGAAAGATCCAAAATCGAAGACCTAACTGCATACCTGGAAGAACTAGAAAAAGAGCAACAAACTAATCCCAAAGAAAGCAGAACGAAAGAAGAAACAAAGATTAGAGCAGAATTAAATGAAATTGAGAGGGGAAAAAAAAAAAAAAACAATAGAGAGAAAACCAAAAGTTGGTTCTTCAAGTAGAACAATAAAATTGACAAACCTTAAGCTAGAATGGCAAAGAAAAAAAAAAGATACAAATAAATAAAATCAGAAATGAGAAGGGGGACATTACCCCTGACCCCACAGAAATAAAAGAGATTATAAGAGGATATTATTAACAAGTGTATGTCAACAAACTAGACAATGTAGATGAAGGATGAAGTCCTAGAAACACACAAATAACCCGCACTACCCTAGAAGAAACGTAAGACCTAAACCAACCAATCATAAGCAAAGAAATTGAAACAGTCATCAAAAACCTCCCCCAAATTAAAAACCCAGGACCAGATGTCTTCACAGGTGAATTCTAACAATCATATAAAGAAGATATAATACCACTCTTGCTCAAACCCTTCCAAAAAATTGAAGAAGAGGGAATGCTACCAAACTTATTCTATGAAGCCAACATCACCTTAATAGCAAAGCCAAATAAATATATTAAAAAGGAGAAAACTACAGACCAATTTCTCTAATGAGTACATATGGAAAAATCCTCAACAACATACTTGTTAACCAAATCCAATAGCACATTAAAAGAAATACACATCATGATCAAGTTGGTTTTATATCAGGTATGCAAAGTGGTCTAATGCAAGAAAATTAGTGTCATACACCACATTAATAAATTGAAGAAGAAAAATCACATGATTGTCTCAATTGATGCAGAAAAGGAATCTGAGAAAAATACAACTTCCTTTCTTGAGAAAAATATTCCAAAAATTGGAATAGAAGGAAGCTTTCTCAATATGATAAAGTGTATATATGAAAAACCCACAGCTGCATTATACTCAAAGGTGAAAGACTGAAAACTTTCCTGCTGAGACTGGGAACAGGAAACGGATACCCAAAGTCATTACTGCTATTCAATATGTGCTAGAAGTTCTAGCTAGAGCAATTAGGAAAGAAAAAGAAATAAATGAAATTAAGTTGTCAATTCTACCAAAACTGATTTACAGATTCAATGCAATCTCAATAAAAATTCCAACAGCTTTTTTTCTGAAGAACTGGAAAAGCCAATTGTCAAATTTATCTGGATGGGTAAGGGCCTCCAAATAGCCAAAAATATATTGTAAAAGTAGAACAAAGTTGAAGGTTTCTCACTTTCCAACTTTAAAGCATATTCCTTACCTACAGTGGTAAAAACAGCATGGTACTGGCATAAAGATAGACACATTGGCCAATGAAATTGAATTGAGAGTTAAGAAATAGACCCTTACATCTATGGGCAAATGGTTTTTGACAAGGTTGTCAAACCCACCCACCTGGGTTAGGACAGTCTACTCAACAAATGGTCCTGGAAGAACTGGATATACATATCTAAAAGAAAGAAAGAGGACCCCTATCTCACACCTTATACAAAAATTAATCCAAAATGGACCCAGTACCTAAACATAAAAGTGAAAACCATAAAACTCTTAGAAGAAAATGGAGGGAAACATCTTCAAGATCTTGTGGTTGTTGGTGGTTTCCTAAACCTTACATCCAAAGCATGAGCAATGAAAGAAAAAAATAGATAAATGGAATCTCCTCAAAACTAAACACTTTGTCCTTCAAATGACTGTGTTAAGAAGGTGAAAAGACAGCATACTCAATGGGAGAAAAATTTTTGAAACCACATATCTGATAAGGGTTTTTTTTAATCACACAACTCATTGATTAAAAAAAAGACAAGCAACACAATTAATAATTGGGCAAAAGACTTGTATAGCCATTTTTCCAAAAAGGAAATACAAATGGCCAAAAAGCACATGAAAAGATGCTCAACATCACTAGCTATTAGGAAAATACAGATCAAAACTGCAATGAGATTCTGTATTAGTCTGCCAAAGGCATGCCAATTCCAAGAACCAGAAACCTTTGGCTTTTATAAGGGTATTTATCTGGGGTAAATGCTTATAATTACAAGGCCCTAAATAGTCCAACTCAAGATTGCTTTCTCACCAAAGTCCATTGCCACATCTTGAAGCAAGATGGTCGCTGATCTCTGCGACAATTCAGCCTTCCTCTCTGGGTTTCCTCTCTCTCAGCTTCAGGCTGGCATTGGGCTTGTCTCTCACGGATTCCTCTCTCTCCTTGCATAGGGCTTGTTTCTTTCTTGGCCTTCTATATCAGCCCCATTTGTTCTGTTCTCTTCCCAAGGTCAGTGAACGGCTCATCTCTCCCCAGGGCCCCAGTATCAAAAATGACAGAGCTCTCTTTTTCAGTGTGTGTCTTCTTGATCGAGTGTCCATTTATATATGCCATTATTAACAAATCAGAAATCTACAAGTGCTGGAAATGATGCAGAGAAATGGGAACACTCCTTACTGTCGGTGACAATGTAAAATGGTGCAACCTCTGTGGAAGACCCTTAGCCAGTTCCTCAGAAAGCTAAATATAGAACTGCCCTATGCTCCAGCAATCCCACTAATAAGAATACATTCAGAAGAACTGAAAGCAAGGATGCAAACAGTAATTTGCACACCAATGTTCATAGTGGCATTATTCACAATTGCTAAAAGATGGAAACAACCTAAGTGCCAGTCAAACAATAAATGGATAAACAAAATGTGGTATATACTTACAATGGAATACTCTTCAGCTTTGGAAAGAAATGAACTTGTAATGCTTATGGCAACATGGATAAACCCTAAGGACATTATGTTGAGTAAAATAAGCCAGACAAAAAAGGACAAATAGTGTATGGTCTCAGTGATATAAACTAAATATGATGAGTTAACTTATGAAGTTAAACTATAGGTTATAGGTTTGTAGGAGACAGCATGTGTGTTGAGAATAGGGAGCTGATGATGAATGTATGTAGAAATTTTACTAAGGTTGATTGCAAATATGTGGGAATGGGTAGAATTGATGGTTTACATTATAATAAGTATATCTAACACTGTTGATTTAAAAATGTGATTATGGCTGAAAGGGATAGCCTAGGGAGGTTAATGTTAATAGAAAGACAGCTAGAGGATAATCTAGGGACTGTATTACATAGTGATTTCAGTGGTAGAAGAGGATTGTGGTTATTAATATAAATACAAAAATGTTCCTCTATTACAAGGTGTTAAGAATATGGTGATTTGTGAGAAAAATACAACTAATGTAACAGATAGACTATACACTAATATTGTAATATATTTTTAGAAAAGGCAAAGAAGGTATTATATCAATGCTAAGGGTCAAAAAAATTTGATTTAGTTTTATGAGATGTGAATATGATTAAGCTTTTGTTTTCTTCATTAGCAAGAAGACCTTAGTAATGTCATTTAACCAATCTGTACTCATTTATTCATCTTTCGAACACTGGAGAAACAATTGAGTTGGGTGTTTAGGATTAAATAAGATAAATGTGCCTGGACATGATTTTTTTAAAGTAGTGCTTCCATAATTCTTTGAGCTTCCTATTGTCTGTTATTTTATTTTTTAAAGTTTAAATAAAGTTAAAGGCAAAAAAATAAGATACATGAAAAAATCTAGAGAAACATGACCCAAGGTCATGATAGGAAACAATTAATAGAAGCAGTCCAAGAAGTGGCCCAGATGCTAGAATTATCAGACAGTGACTTTAGAGTAATTTAAAATAAACTAAATTATATATTTGAAATGTGTACAATATTTGTGGAGAGATGAGATCTTTCATCATGGAGATAGACACTGTGAAAGTGAATCAAAGGAATGTTAATAATGAAACTATGCTATCAGAAGGGAAGAAATCATTTGATCATTTGATGGGCAGACTAGACCTATCTGAGGAAAAGATGAGTGTCCTTGAATATAAGTTGATCGGAAATATCCACATAGAAAGAGAAACAGGGAAATGTAAAATTAGTTATGAAAACATACTTGAGAATCTGAGATCTATGGGATAATAACAGTTTTTCAGTTTCCCAGAGAGATCAAACAGAAAATATGAGGAAGAATATCTATTTGAAAAGAAAATGGTTGAGAACTTTCCAAAATTCATGGAGAAAAATAGATCCAATAAATTACATTAATTTCAAGTAAGATTAATAAAAATATATATGTAGTCATATCACTGTCAACTAGTGAAAACTAAAGATAGAGATCTAAAAATGAGCAAAAGAAAAAAATCACATCAGAGGAACAAAAATGTGAATATTGATAACTTTTCTTCAGAAATAATGTGAGAAGGAATATAATGAAATGGCAACATTAAAGTGCTGAAGGAAAAATATTGAGTAAAATGGATAAGATAAAAAATATTGGAAAATGAAAAAAAAAACAATTTACAATAGCATCAAATAAATTTAAGCTCTCCAAACCATTGATAATAAAAGTAAAGAATATCCAGATAAATGCAGAGGGAAAGAGCATATCCTGGATTAAAATATTCAACAGCAAGATATCAGTCTTTTCAAAAATTGATCTGTAGATTAAAAGCAACTCCTATCAAAATTACAGCAGGCTTCATTGAATAAAATTTACAAGCTGATTATAAAATGTATATAGAAATGTAAGGGATCTAGAATAACCCAAAACTTCTTGGGAGAACATAAATTACCAGATATCAAGACTTACTATATAAACCTCCAGTAATCAAAATATCATATTTGTCCAAGGATAAATCAATTGAAGAGAATAATGTCTAAAACAGACTCACATTTTTATGGTCAACTGGTTTTCAATCAGCAAAGTCAATCCAATAGGATAAAGAAAGTCTTTTTAAACAAAAGTTAGGGGAAAACTAGCTATTTATATGGAAAAACAAGTAACTTCAAACACTTTTTCACCACATGTACAAAAGTAATTTGAGATACATTATAGACTGAAACATAACACTAAGAACTGTAAATTTCTAGAAGAATATATTAAAAGAAATCTGTGTGTAATGCATGTTTGTTTTGTAAGTTCACAACTTTTACTCTACACTTATTATTTATCTTCATGTGTGAATGCTATACACAATAATTTTTTTTTTTAATAAAAAAAGAAGTCAGTAGTCATGTAGCATAGACAAAAAAATTTTAGCAGAGCACAGAATGATAAATTGGACTTAATAAAAATAAAAATTGTGTAAAATTATCACATTAGGAAAATTAGTAGACAGCTAAAAGCAGAAAAGATTGTATCTGACAAAGGACATGCACCAAGACTATATAAAGAATTACAAATAAATAATAAAAAGACAAACAATCCAATTAAAAATATTCAAAACTTTAATTGACACTTCATATTAAATGAGCTCAACATTATCTTTTTTAGGTAAAGCCGAATTAAAATATCAAAATTTACTGGATAAAAACATAACATTGACAACATCAAATGTTAGTATGTATATGAAGCAACTGAACTTCATACAGTGATGGTGGGTAGATAAAGTGGTATAATATCTTTGGAATAGTTTTTGGCAGTTCCCAATAAACCCAATATGTCTATGGATTGTACAAGGCATGGGGCTGTATAACACAGTGAATCTTTAGTGGATGTTGGTTAACAAATATGAGAACATTCTCTCATGGACTATAACAAATATATAATACTAATACAGGGTGTTAATAGTAGGGTGTGTTGGGGGGAAATACACAAATGTAAGATATGGACTATAGTTAGTAATAATATTTGGTGATGCTCTTTCATCATTTGTAACAAATGTCCCACAACAATGCAAGGTGTTGGTAGCAGGGTGATGTATGGGAGCCCTGTATATTATGCATGCTTGCTTTGTAAGTTTGCAACTTTTGCTTTACATTTATTGTTTATGTATGTTCATGTATGAATGATATACTTCAATAAAAATATTTAAATTTAAAAAATAACATATCTACCCTATGACCAAGCAATTCCGTTCACATACATTTACTGATATATTTACCAAAAATGTAAGTCCTCAAAGAGATTCATAGAAGAATCTTAATATCAACTTTATTCACAATAGTCCAAACTAGAAACAACTTATATGTCTATCAATAAGAGAATATATAAACATATTGTGGTAAAATATAGTGGTATATTCATACAATGGCATGCAACTCAGCAAGAAAATAAACTACTGAGACATGCAATGGCAACATGATTGAATCTCAAAAACATGTTGAGCAGAAGAAGCCAGACACAAGAGTACATAATATTTAATTCCATTAATATGAAGTACAAGAACAGCCAAAACCCATTTATAACATTAGAAATAAGAAACATTTTATTGGGAGAGGGGCTGGAACAAGGAATTGATTGAAAATGTGAAAACTTTCTGGGGTGATAGAAATTTCTGTATCATATTTGGGTGTTGGTAGTTATATAGGTATATACATGTGTTGAAATTCTTCAAAATGTATTTATATTTGTATTATTTTATTTTATGTTAATGATACATCTGTAAAAAGAAATAAAATTACAGTTGTAAATGCATCATTCTAAAGCATGCAATGTTTAAATATAGTTCATAAAATGTCTTCAGTTTTGTGATTTTCCCTATATAAACAATTTTATCTCAATCAGAAAAGAGATTTTTCTGTAAGTTCCATGGCTGTATTAATACTTAAAATTAACTTATTCTTTTATATTCTCCATAACTGCAAGAAATAGAAGGGACATGAGTAATTGAACATATATAAGATATCTTTGTTCCTATTCAATTGCATTTGTGTTACTATTTCTAATTGCATTTTTATCAATAGTTTATATATATACTTTCATATGCCTGGGAAAAAGGATATGTTTGTGAGGCAGAGAGGGTAGTGGATACTCCCATTTAGCCATATAAGTATAACTCATTCTAAACTTTCATGTTGGAAATTATTAAGATAACAGCTTACCTTAAGTGAAACACTTATTTGTTCATCAAATAGACAACTATTGATTGTCTGTATTTTCAAGGCCCTTGGGAAATTCATGTCCTAACAGAATGAGAGGAAGGAAATAAAAAATCTTTAGAGATGAAGTAATTTGATTTTTGTTTTGCTTTATTTTTATTTTTGTTTATGTTTTTAAATATGTAGATTAAACTGAGGAAGGAGAATGAATAAGATGCTACTGGCAGAAAAAGGAAATGGGATCCAAAGTATATAGAGAGGAGTCTTTAAAAACACAAACCAGACGTGGTCTTACCCTGTAACATGCCCACAACCCATGTCTTGGGTTGTGTACTTAACTCATTTCTAGTTTTCTTGTTTCTTAATAAACTCTTTACTACCTTGCCTACCCTAAAAATAAACTAACAAAAACAAAACAAAACAAACTGCAAGCCAGAAGCAGAGGTTAAGAATGTAAGGATATGGATATGTTAGTAAAATAAACCCCTCAAAAGAAGCTTTCACCTACCTAATGGCTTCTATTTTCTCTGAATTTCTCTTTCCATTTCTCAGAAAAATAGGAAGACATATGGTGGTGTGGATGAAACTGTGTGATGAGAGTAATTCTTTTTCCTATTGGTAGAGGTTTCCCCTTACCAGGTTTGCAATGATTAATAAGTCATAAGACCTGCTTAAGTGCTCATGCTCACAGAGGCAGCTCATCCCCTCCCAAGAATAAACAAAATGGAGCAGGTAAGGGCCATCACCCGCATCAGGCCCAAGCACCACCAACCCCTCCCACATTCCAAGACCTTCTAGCCCACTTCCCCCTGGCCATTTAGCCCAAGGCTTTACTCAGTTTCCCTGACTATTGATGTACTGTAAAAAGCCATATCCAGCACCCTCTGGGGATGGGCTGAAGCCTCTCTTCAGACCCCCAGCCATTGGGAAAGCTTCCCAATAAACTTTCTGCCTGCAATTGTCAGTCTCCGTGTCCCAGTGAGAGCTGTTTTTCTCTTACACCTATACAGAGAGTCAATTTGCAAATAGGATGTTTTAATATAGACAATAGGAAACTTTTATTTTGGAATAGCCTATTTAAGCAATTGTAATAGTTTTCCTATGTTAATTTGACAGATGATACTAGGAGATTATAATTCTTATATAATAGGGTAAAAACTACTAAATAACTTCATTGAGATTTGTGAATCCTGAAGTACTTTCTTGAAAGTCATCATAAGTAATAAAAGCAGTCATATAACATGGCTATCAAGATTACTGAGCATATTAACTCTCATAAATTCAGAGATTTCCTAAGATGAATTAATATAATTTTTCTTTACTAAAGTAATTTTGAGGGTAGTTCTGCTTGACTCAAGTGCCATTATAACCAGGAAGTTTGATCAAAACATTGTCCTTGACATCTGTCATCTTATTAAAATCAAGACTCCATGTCTGCTAATTGAGTGTAGGGATAGAGATTGAATAGGAAATTACAATAGGAAAATTTTATAATTTTCCATGGTTTGAAAAAATACACATGCATATATTTTTTCTCTTCGTGGAAAATTGTATATAATGAACACAGACATATATTGATCCACTGAGGTTAATTATACCTTACAATCTATAGAGTACCATAGCAAAAGTAGGCATGTTTATCTATCTACTGAGACACGTGAATGTTTTCAGCCAGAAGAATTTAAATAAATATAGTATTTAGATCTTACTAGCTCTATTTTACTTATCTCTATATGATCTTTGTTTTTATTTCTTCTAGTGATTCTTCTCTTTTCCTAGTAAACTAAATTCAAAACCACCAAGTTTGGCTGAAGTGGGGCAGAAGACTTCTATAGATGAAATTTAGTCTCCTCATCCAAAGAAATTATACTTGGAAATATCAAGACTACTTAAAGTTGAAATTGTAGAATCAGTAGATGTAGAATGTAAAACTAGTGAGTTTGTGAAAATAAAATAGAATTGCAAACAACCCAGAGATAGCCAGGTGGAAAAAATTTTTTTCCAGATCTCCATTATAAGAAAGAAAGTTAGAGAATTGATAAACTATACAAAATATCCTTGGGGGACAGTGCTCATATTACCAATATATCTTTATCTTCCATTCTTAATTTCTTTGCTTCTGATTTGATTTATTTAAGACTCTTCTTTTTTACTTTGATTTCCTCTTTCTGACTCTAGAATCTGAATCATTATCTTTCCTTGGCTTAATCTACATAAGTAAAAACACACACAAAATATATATAAATAAGCTTATGATTTGAAAAAAACAATAAAAGCAGTCATCACATGAATCAATATGAATTTATTAAAAATTAGCACTCATATATTAAGTATTAACAATAATTATCTATGGTGAAACTTATTTTAATCCCTAGGAATTCATAGTCACCAGACTCTTAGCTATTATCATTTCCAAAAGAGGTATATTCAACCCAATTCTTATCTGGAGTTGCCAATAGGCATTATCAGAAGGCAGATTTCTTTTCAGTATAAGCAAGAACTTTTTAAAATCTCAAGCTGTCCTGTGGAACAATTCTTATGCTATGCAATGAAATTTTAATTCTAGGTGCTGGATGCTATCTCCTTAAGTTTTATAGACAGGATTCCACAGTGTCTCCTAATATATGACATGTGTGCAGTAGTAGGCAAACAAGATGATTTTGGTTGGTACAGAAAAAACAAGTTGATAAGTACTCAAAATTAAAACTAGCACATTGAATCTGATTTCAAAGATAACAGTTTGTAGGATGGAGCTAAATTAGATTGAGATTATGTAACTGCTGTAACTGAGGATTAAAAATTAACAAATAATTATGCTTACTAAATGATTATATAGATGCCTTTATATTAAAAAACAGCAAAAGGTTAATACCTGCAATTACTGAAGTTGGCTAGAGTGGTCCCTGTTTATGGTGGATTACTCTAGACTGAACCTCCACGCTGTGTATGCTTACTATTGTGATGGTAATTCTAGATTGGACTCACCCTTGTGTATAACTTACTGTTAGTATGGTAACCACTCCACCTACCTCTGTTTATTATTCTTCTGAAAGGCCTTGTAACTGACCTTTGTTCTGTACACCCCTATGCTAAATCCTTGTGACTGGCCTCGGTTTGCTACCCCAGGCCTGTCAATCCTGTTCAGTCCCTTAATGTTTAATAATAAGGGAACCTATATTCAGCTCCACCCCAATTACTAGCATTTCTGCAGATCAGGGAGGAAGTTTTGGGCCATGAGGTCACTGTGCTCCATTGCTTGCACAACCAATAAAACTCTTTCTCTCTTTGAAACCCCAGTGTCTCAGGAATTGGCTTTAAAAACACACTGGGAGAAAAGAACCCACTTTTGCTCAGTAGCAATTGTAAGCCTTAGTAGATTTAAATAGAAACATTAATTTAATAATAATGCAATTATTAGGTTATATGATAAAATCTGAAAACAAAAATCAGATGACTAAACTATGGAGACATGCTCAATCCTTAGCTTTCTTGCGGCCTTGTTAACTCCTAAATCTTTCTTCTTCTCTACTATTTCTGTCTTTTAAGTGAAGGTAATATTTTACTCTCCTCATATTTTGCCTAATCAGTCATCTCTCCCTCCCCTCAAGTAGATATTCAGTAAGTAGTAATTTATTTTATTTAAATATATGTTCAAATGTTCTAAATTATTTTAAGATGTATTCTTGTTTTGAAAAAAATAATTTTATTGGCTGTATAAAGGGTCCAATTTATATAATTCATGGTCTAAATAGAAAGCCTTTTTATTCCAGAAAGTTCTCACATCAATCAACTAACTGAAAATGTGTCCCCATAGCAGTCAATTAAACTTTCAAAATCACAGAGCAGAAGCAATACTGTTCAGCTTTAAAATCCCATTGGTAAATATTGGCAGATCTTTTCATGGTTTGGAATAATTAAATCACCTTTGGAAAGTCTTTATGAATCCAGATCTGTAAGAGATAAAAATTTTGCCAAAACATTTTAAACTTTACATTGTTTTAAAAATGACTGATGACCCACATAATAATATTGGCAAGCCTCTAATTTACAAAAGCATTTTGTTCTGAAAATTCAATATTGAGTTAATGATTTCTAATTCATAATATATATTTCAATGTGGGTAATATTATTAAACTTGTTTAGTTCTCAACTTAACACTTTAATGCCTATAAACTTTAATACAGCAAACTGGCCTGAATTCTGAATCCTAGGATCAGAAGGTAATGAAATATAAAAGGGAAGAAGCAGGGATCTTCCTGATGATAGTGTTAGTGGAAGGCTCTGGGTTCTGGGTTTCTAGGTTCTTGGCTATGTCGCATAAAAGAATTTAAGGACATGCCATAGTGTAGGCAAGGGAGTAAAGAGTTTATTAAGAAACAAGAAAAGAAAAATAGCACACAACCCCGGACATGGATGCTGGTGTGCTACAAGGTGAGACACACACATGGGGCCCCAGGTTTTCAAAGCTTTTCATCCTCCCCTTTCCTAATGTGGGGGAGGGGCCCTAGCTGTTTGTTGTTCTAATTGGTTGCCTTTTGGTCCCCCTCTGTTGGCTCTCAGGAGACCAAGGATGAGGCCTTTTGTTTGGAGTTATCTAGAACCAGTGCAAAGGCCTATTTGGCGTTTTCCAGGGCTTCAACTTAACCCCAGAAAGAGTTCCAAATGGGACCTCATAGCCAGAGTCTCAGGGGGTCTTTCTGTCCTTGTTCTTAGTAGCAGCCTTCCCTCAGGAGGTTTCAGGGTAGAGTTTCACGGCCATGTTCTTTACACTAGCCTTCCTCAATAAGTTAAACATTAAAGAATATTTAGGAATTATTATAAATTGCACTCCCTTCCAGTGCCCTCTTCTTAACCAGTTTAAGTCCTGTATTTCACAGTTCAAAGTCACTGTCCTTCTATATGATTGTAACCGAAGGTTAAGAATTAACAAATAATTATGATTACTGAAACATTATATAGATGCTGAAAGGGTTAATATCTGAAATTACTGGAAATGGCTAGACTGACTTCACCCTTTTAATGTGGCCATTTCCAACTATAAACCTGCCATTGTCATAATTACTCCAGATGGATCCTACCTTTGTATAATGAACATTTCTATTGAAAGGTGACTAGTCTACCTTTCTCTGTTTGACATCCATATGAAAAAACCTTGTAGCTGAGCTTTGTTTTAGTTATCCAACTCTCCCAGATGACTTGATCTCTGTTAATAGTTGTAACTTTGTAACTTTGTAACTACTCCCATCCTGGCTCAACCCCTTAATGTTTATTACTTAAAGAGCCTGTGCAAAGTCCAACCCAATTACTCATTAGCATCCTGGTGTTATAAAATACTAGAATTTCTGCAGATCCAGAAGGCAGTTTGGGGCCATGAGGCCACTGATCCATTGCTTATGCAATAAAACCAATAAAACTCTTTTTCTGAAACCCGGGAAAAAAGAGCTCTCTTTTTGCTTGGTATCATGGTTGAATTTTCTGTTTGTTAAGAACTATTCTCATTGCTACATTTTGGGAAGAATGTAGTGTGATTTAACTATTACACACCAATATATGAATATAGCCCCTTGATGATCCTAAACATTAAAGTGAAAAGGGGAATTTATATTTTAATTTATAATGATTGTGTCTATAGGTAGTTGTCTCCTTAAGTTAGTTCCTGAAATTATCTCCATTAAGATTGATTATTTTTTGTGGGATATCATTTCTTTTATTAGTGCTCAAGTCTCTTCCATTCTTTCAACTCTGAATTTATAAGGTAAACAAAAATTCTAATACTTGTTTTATTCTCTTAATATTTTCTGTGGTCAAATCAATAGACTATGGTGGTCTGGGAAGTGTGGAAGGGAACAAAGAAGAAAAGGGAAGAGGCACACAAGATGTGGCAATGACCAATAAGCCAAGGATATTTTCAATAGAGACTATTTTAAGACAGGGGTTTCCAGGACTGTAAAAATGGTGTTTTAGGATTCAAACATATTTAAATAAAATATACCTACTCCCAATTTAAGATAAACAATAATGTTATTGCATAAGAATATTTATATAATTGAATTTTAGAAAGTAAAATAAACAGGAGATGAAAAATGAACAAATTATCTTTCTGAAATTTAGTACTAGTTATGTTTAATAGTAAATAGTATAGATTATATATATATATATATATATATACACACACACATATATATATATATACATTTTTATACATTTTTTTTTTTCCTGAAGTACTGGGGCTGGGGATTGAACCCTGGACCTTGTATGTGGGAAACCAGCACTCAACCCCTGAGCCACATCAGCTCCCTTGAGTTGGTTTTTTCGCTTGTTTGCTTGTTGTTTGGATTGTTTATGTTTTTAATAATTTAAAATGTTTCACCCATAGAGAGAAATGCAGGAGTAGAGTATGTTTACATTTTGTAACTAGGTAGAATTCAAAATATTTATGTACATTCTCAAAGAGAAGAAAGAAGAGAAGGAAAAAGAATAGAAATTTCTATAGCTGTGATATAAATTCCCACACTACTTTGGTCTTAATTTATATAAGATGTAAACATTCTCTATATAGAATAGGCATGTACTGCTATCATCATTACCTCATTACTCTTCCAACAATACAAAACACTAGACTGAAGGTAAAGGAAACATGGGTTTTAAAAATCAAAAGAAATAACCAAACAAAAGAGAGCTGGAAGTTGTTGTTCATTGATATAATATACACAAATCACTCATAAAATACTAAAATAAATAGTCATATTTTGTGTTTAATGAAGTTCCTTTCTTCAACAGATTATAATAAGAAGAGATGCAGATTTGTAAAAGAAACACTTTGATCTCCTTATCTATGGCAATATAAACCACTCTTTTATGGTTATTATAATGCTGAGCAATGATAAAGTCATGAACACAAATAATGAATACAAAGGAAAGGAAACATTTGCTAAATAATGTGTGCCATGTCGTTGTAGGAAATGCTAATTTAGAAATTTCTAGAAACCTAAAGGAATATCAATGAGAAGTAACCCAGAGCAAGAAAGAATCAGTTTGATGAATAGGACTATATTAAAGAAGTTCCAAGACATTTTTTTAACTCTGGCAATAAAATAGACAAAAGTTTCATGTGAAAAAGTAATATTTTATTTTTGGAAAGATGAAACCTTGAACCTTTTCCTTAAGGGAAAACCTTTGCATTTAAACCATTGGCTCTTTAGAGACATTTTCAGGATGAAAAAAAGTCAAAAGGTTCATTTTACTTGGAGCAGTAAAAAAGAGGAAACACATGGGGCTCCTGGTATTCCACTCATTTAAAGTTTAG
This sequence comes from Cabassous unicinctus, assembly GCA_029593785.1. Taxonomy (NCBI): domain Eukaryota; kingdom Metazoa; phylum Chordata; class Mammalia; order Cingulata; family Chlamyphoridae; genus Cabassous; species Cabassous unicinctus. The sequence continues at coordinate 255 of JAQZBX010037266.1, read as the reverse complement.
TGTCATGATAGTTTGATAGGGCCTGAATATTCATCTAAAGAGCTATGTCAAGTAATTAAAAATATTGCAGGTAAGTTGAACATTTGACCTATTTGCTTATTTTAAGCTCTGCTTAGGGATCACTCCTATTCCACATTGTAGGCTATTCCACAAAAGTTATAGGCCATGCATATATTTTAGCATGATGAATGTTGGTATTAAAAGGCTACAGTGTTTCTCATCTGATGCAGCTCTTTACATCAATGTGGAAATTTA